>VZSV01000022.1:5116169-5175532 GCA_013398735.1 Nothocercus julius | reverse complement strand
TTTGACACCTTAAAAGTCCATAGTGAAACTAACCCCGCTCATAACCTCTCCCCTCACTACCTGCAATTTTTGGCTGTGGTATGTAACTACTACAGAGCACAGGACCCATGTCTCTATTTTCTGTCCACTTGAGACTAGATGGTTTGTCTTTGTCTGCATTCGCCCTCCAAAAACAAATAAAAGCTCAGCTAATCCATGACAGCTGAGGTCACAGCGAGTCTTGATTTCAGTGCGTGCAAACACAGCCCTCTTAGCAGAGAAAAGAGGGGAAGAGAGTGGCACACTTAACCCTCTCTCCTCTGTAAACAGCCTTATTAGCTTTCAGCTTTCACAAAAGCATAGCCCAGATTATTTATGGCAAATATTAACCAGATATTAACTGCACTTCTATTCACATGACAGTAAGTAATGCATTTGGTCCTCTAGGTTAGCTGTGTTTGGAGGGGAAGGTCTGTATTGACTTTTGAGAGATTACAGAGGAGGGAGGGAATACATCAAGTGGTCAATATTTTACAATGTGCAGTTAGGTGAGTGCTTAGTGCCAGCAAGTTAGAGCAGCAACCCAAGGGGCTGATTTTGTTCCATGCTTTTGAACATTATATCAGCTAAACAGTTGAAGTGTGCGCTCAAGTTTATTTTAGAAATGGTAAAAAATGATGCCAAAAACAAAGTTTAAGCACAATGTGCCTGTCATAACCAGGGAGCTTGAAATTATAGAATATATTTATACAGATTGCTCACTCTAATATGTTGCCAGAGGGTGTGAAGGCCAAGCTGTAGATTAAATTTCCCTTTCTCTTCCCTGAGTAAGATACAGTGATATGACACACCGGCGATAATATACAAAGAACATTTGCCTGTGTTTTGTCTACTTACCAGCTCCCTTTGGTTAGCTCTATGAATCTTAATTCCAGTAATCAGTGCGGGGTCAGTACACGGGGCGCCTGTGAAATACGAGCTCTGAAACTAAGGCCCCAACTGTTCCCCTTCCAAGGGCAAAAGGACTGCGGTCTGGCCTGTGCGGTCCTCGTGGCTGCCCGCGGCAGTGGGGAGCGTGGTGTTGCTGGTGGAGCAGGGGACACCGGTGCTCGAGGGGGCTTTTCAGGCAGCGAGCCTTCTCGTCTCCTCCCGCAGGTGAGAGATCTATCTGCATTTCCCATTAGTTAACTCGGACTGAGGGATTCATAGCGAGTATTTGTTGCTGTACGAGAGCTAGGAGGAGGAGTGATTGAGGGGTAAGATGCCTAATGTCACTGTGTTGTGTTTCTCAGGGGTGGGAGAGCTGACTGCGAGAACCCAAACCTCCCCTGGAGCTTCCTCAAAAGCACTTGCCAAAGGAAACTCCATAAGCGCCATGGCTTCACACGTACAACGCCGGGCTGTGTGCTGTCTCCACTCTCACGGGTGCACCATGTAGGCCCAGCAGTCTTTCCCCCAGTAATTTCTAATTCTTACCCTCTACCAGCCTGCCCTTCAAACCGGTGAGGGTTATCTGAAGATGTCCAGCATCTAGAGTTTCATCCAAATAGAGCAGGGCTTTTAAAGAGGCTGAAGTTACCCCAGTGTGGGCCAAACCTTTGAAAAAGCTTGCCAAAGTACTTCCTTCTTTCATTCGCTATGCAAATACCTCAAACCTCCATTCATCAGATGATCAGGTGTTGTGGGAGGCCTCACTCCTCCCTTCCCAGATACAGTAGCCATTAATGAAATTGCCTGGCCCCCAGGCTATTCTATTTGTACTGCTCAGTTTTATTCAGCCACAAGTCCCTGCTGTAAGACCAGGCAGGCAGATATACCAGAGTAGCAGCCAGGAAGCAAGAGTAAATGAAGATAAAAGAGAAATATATATATATATATACACACACACACATATATATATATACACATATATATTAGTTTAAGCAGGAATTGAAAACAACTTTGAAGAAATAATAGCAAAAATGGTTAGCTTAAAAAATGTGTGTCTTAATTAGTAGGTAAAGTGACAATGCAAAATCAACCGCCTATGCAGCACCCATAGAAGACATTTAATATTTAAGGAACAAAACAAGAAACATTACTGTAACAAGGAAGGGAAAACCACAGACTGGAATCAATCAATCTGAAATGATTCCTGAGATTACAGAACAGTGTATTGTGATACACTGGGCAGTTTTCTCAACATTTCAGTCACGAGGGAGTACATATTTCAAGCTTTTCACTTCAGAAGGAGACAATGACTAAGTGGAACAGCCAGCAGGAATATTGATGTAAGAGGAAAAGCTTTATTAACATAGAACTGTCCCTAGTTCTCTCCTTATCGTAACAAATACAATTAAAAGATCATTGACTAACTAATGGATCAAATACTTCCTGCATTTACAAAGCAATATACCACAAGGGAAACTTGGATGTACATCCTCAAAGATTTGCTTTATTAAAAGCTCCAGGTGAAAAGCTATAAGGAATTTCAACATATTTTTTAAAAACATTTTGGAAGTCACCATGGCTATCTTACACTCTGTCTCAAACAAGACCCCAGGGGAAAAAAATCAGAAAACATTAAGATTGATTAGATAAGAGTGATCCTGCAATTATCCAACACCTCAGGAGAGGTGCACCTTTCACAGAACATAGTTGCACGATCTATCATCAGCATCAAAGAGAACTGCATATAATAGCAAGCGCAGGGAACTCCAAACAAAGCTGAGAGCCATGCAGGAAAAGCGGTAGGGTGATAAAGCAGAGGAAATCCAGCTGTACACTGATAAGCATGAAAGGGTTTTGCAAGTCAATGTGAAGAGGCCCCGGTCTAGTGACTCTATTCTAACAATGAGCAAATTTCTTGTGACCTTCAATCTAACAGTAAGACATCTTGAATAAAAGGTTAGAATACTCTTGCTTGCTGCAGCCTGTGTTTGCATTGCCCACACACAGCCAAGTCACTAAATATTCACCTCAAAGTCTCTAACCTTTTTAAGAGGCTTTTAAGAACTTTGATTTTACTATTCATTTCAGCAAAATGAAAGCCAAGCCCTGGCAGGCTGCTGCTAAGCAGTGCAAGTCTCTAGCATTATTGTTGAAGAATAATCATCATCTACAGTATGGAAAGCTAAATATGTTTATGTTTAAGGTAGTGGTCATCTTCAGAGAAATGGTATTTATCTCTTCAGCACAAACACTACCATAGGAGCTCACTTTGGATACCAGGCATGAAGATTTGACCATCTACTTCACAAGCATTAAAAGAGATACATGGATTATTGATCATTGTTTTCCTTTTGAGCTTTTTTTTCTCTGCCATGTGTTCAAATGATGATGATGATGATTCTTGAAGCTATCAGCAAAATGTATTAACATTCAATGGCTAGACGATAAATCTAAAGAAATACAAAGTGTGACTAAATGGTGGCAATTACGTATTGGAATAAGACATTAAAGAATGTGGTGATTTTGCTGTACCTTTAAGTTTTAAATCATTATTTAATATCTTTCCAAGTCAGGTGCTGTAATTTAATAAAAATTTGCTGGATTCAGTAATGGAATTATGTGACCATGTTCCTTGGTAAAAGCATAAAAGAAAATAATTCATTGGTAGGTGAAATTGTTTCCAAACTGTGAAATGTACATGTTTCTAGTGAGTGAAACCTGCATTCAGAACTGCTGCCCACCCACATCCCATGAAAGTGCTCAAAACTGCACTGAAGTGAAGTTTAATTGTGCATAGGGTTTCTGTTGGCCCTTTGCGGTAGAGAGAAATACACCCTAGTCAATCAGGGAACTTAGCGGTCAGGACTTTCAGCTACTAATCACAAACATACATAAATCTGGCATATTTTTAATGTATGCACAAGAAAGCCTGCTTTATTCTGTCATTTACTGGAACCCCAAAAGGGATATTCCTTTGACTCTGAGTCACCAAAGCAAGCAAAATCTTAAATTTATAAAATGATATCTCTTCAGTATAAGAAAATGTTTTCCATATGCTGTGGGATTAAAAGTACAGCACCAAATAAAAACAAGTAATTTGAATAGATTCTTAGGAAAGGCTTAGTCTTATTAAGACCTATATAACAAAAGGAAATTAAAAAGAGAGAGAAGTTTTATGTATACAGTTAACCATTAATGCTCTGAGATAAAAGCTTAGCTTCTTTTGGCAACTTCATATTGTTCAGAATGTTGGAAGAAAAGGTGCTAATTCTTTTAAGGAATACTCAGACTTTCATGGCTGAGGTAAAAAAAATTATTATGATCATCTCATCTGAGCATCTACTGATCCAAAAAATAGTTAATATCACTGTATAGTTCTACTACAGGAGCTAATCCATTTTAACTGAATGACAATCCATGTCTAAGGATATTTTTCCTTTGTTTAGAGATTTCAAGCTGGTAAACCAACTGCCTACTATTTTCACTTTGGATTCTTCTTTGTTGTTCTTTGAGCTGAATGGAATGCCTCTTTCTCTTAAGTTGAAGAGCCTGCTATTATTCAGTGCTTTCTGTATAAATGCTTACAGATTGTGACTAAGTCATTTCTCAAACTTAGCAAACTGTAGAAGTCCTTAATTTTTTGCTTTTAGGACTTAACTTGAAGACCTGAAATGATTTTATTCAAATTTGTTGAGATTATTCTGGAGAAAGAAAGATGAAAGTGGAACATGCCGCTTTGGCAGAGATATAGTGGATACTGTAACCTTCTACACCTGAAAACATCTAAGGGTCATAACAGCACTTTTTAGTCACTAACACCTAGAATTATAACTGGAACTTTCTTTAGAATCACTGTTCTCTCATATACATATCCCATCATATAAAAATGACCTAATTTCTCTATTGATAGCTTTATAACTCTTAGTCACTTAAAAGCAATTCCAAGGCATCAGTCTCTGTAATATACCAGATTTTCAGGAAGAATATTAAATATCATCGGTCAAAGAGCAGATTCTTGCAAGATTGTTTTGTTCATTAAAACCTCCTTGCTCATTAAGAATTTCCTATTTTTTCATTTGGTTATCAGTTTGTTGTTTAAAACTTAGTGTTCATCCTATGTTCAATTGGGCATACTGCTTCTGCTTTTCCAAACATCAGAGCATACCAGAAATAGGCAAATATTGTCAAATATATTTTACAGATCAATAAACTGAGGAATTCAGCTACTTGATAGAAGTTTTACACATGAGAAGATAGACATGATAGCTAAGACATAAAGAGGCCAGTCATAAAAATGGAACATAATGCAGATGAACAAAATCCTGTTTTCTCCCTGTCCTCTAAGCCAATGAAAACCTCAGGCTAAAATGAGTTCAGTTTGCATTCAGATTCAAATATCAGGCAAATCCAGAGAATTTGGAATTTACATCACAAAAGTGATTGACTACCATATATCCTCCATGAAGATCAAAACGACCTTGTGCTCAAGGAGGATAAGTTTTATCTGGTCCCAGAGAAAACTCTGTAACATGCTCTGGAAAATTATGCTCTTTCTTTTTTTTTTTTTTTCTTAAATAAAGACAAAATTAAATTAAAACAATTAAAAGCTGGGGAGAGCTAGGATGAAGTTATATGTTGTGTGGGAAAAACACTTTCTCTTGACTGATTTTTGCTACACTAGTCAAGGTGCTTTGCTAAACAGCATGTAAAACAGCATGTAAAACAAATACAGTAAGTTATTCTAAGTCTCAGTTTAAGTGTGGAAGCAGAGGACTAAGAAGACAGTAGTAAAAGATGGAAAGAACTAAAGGTAGCATCAGTAATAGGATTAGCACTACCTTATCTTCTCCCAAGTGGTTGATGCAACACATGGTGAAGGCTTCCGCTATGGAGTGAAAGAAGTAAATATCTTATATTTGGTTCACGTCCTGTAGGTTCTATAAAATAGTGGGAAACCTGAACAAGCAGGGCTACAAGAGAAAAGGGCGACATTACAGACAGTCCTGAGGTGGCTGCAGTATTTTGAAGTTCTCCAAGTGGAAGGCCCATGACATGCATGATTAATGTAAACAAAGAAATGAAAAGCTAAAGCTGTTTATTTGAAAAGAAAATAAATCAGAGACTTCCTGACTTTTGAAGGGTCCTAATCCACTCCTATACTGTACTTTGTGGAATGGTCATTCGGCAACCCCCGAGGAATGTGCCCTGTCACTCCAGCTAGTGAATTGCTTGCCTAGGGTCCGAGTCTGCTCCGCGGGCAGAGCTGAGGAAAGCAACAGAGTAAGAGACAGAAGTGAAATGAGGACGTGGTGCTTGAACTTTTGAGGACAGCTGTTTGCACACTTTACACGTTCTGCGAATACATGCTTCATAATGCAAATGTTTATATATCGGTTTGTGCATGAGTTTTCCCAAGCAGCAAACCCAGCAAGCATATCAGCACCTCCAAAAAATGCCATGCCAGTGTATTTCTCTCATGAGCATGTGTTAACTAGCACATGCATGCTTATATGCTGATAAATCTCATACACTTCCAAGTTTTAGGTTGAAGATAATGCCAAACTAATGCATTAGCTCCAAAGAGCCTTGAGCTTTGGCTAAGTTTCTGTTCAGATCTGAATACAAATTTTATGACTAGAATCTTTTTCTATCTCAGCTGCCAGATCCAAATTCTCTTGGGAGACTCTTAGGATTTTCATAATTGTCTGGTGGCTCTGTCACTGGCTAAGTTTCAGAGGGTTCTGAAACCACACTGTGAAGATACAAAAAAATGCTACTTACTAAAGGCCATACAAATAAAACCAGACTACACATGCCAATGAAATATACAACATGACAGGATCATCTCCATGCAGAGAGCAGAAAATTCATGTCAATTTTTAGTCCCATGAGTCGAGAAAAACTGTGATGATGAAAATACACTAGCCTTTGGGCTTTGAGCAGTAAGGGACTGTTTCTGTTAGAAAGTCTCTAAGCTCGCACATCCTTTCCCATCTTGAGTGCTTTTTTCCAAGTAGTAAAAAAAAAAAAAAAAAGAGAAAACTACAACTTGAATAGTTGTAACAGCACAGCTGAAGGGACATTGCACTGCAGTGGAAAGAAAAGGGTACAAGTAGTCAAATATCTCTCTACCAAGACTGTCAACAAAGCCAACACAGCCCTAAATCTAAACCCTAAATCTTCTAGGGTGTGATCTGGCCAACACTTAGGAAAGCTGGTTCATGCTTAAGTGTTTGAATGAAAGGGACTTTAATCTCTCTCTCTCTTTTAGTCGTGACTTGGAGTAACAAAAACATTTTAGACAGAAGCATGATTGTTTTGTTGACGATGTCCCTTCAACTATTTACAGAAGTAGTGCCAAGATACCACAAGAAAGGCTGAGCATAAAGCATTTCCAGCACATCAAAAAGCAGGAAGTATGGGAAATGTTCCCCCTAGAAAAGCCTGATCTCATGAGATTTCCAGCTCAGTTGCTTAACTCTTGCCATCCCAGTAGCTCAAAGAGTAGGTACATCAGCATAGGCTTCTGTGATCTCAGCCATTTATAGCAAGCTCAGTGATGCAAATCACATTCCAGTCTAGGGGTGAGAGAGTAAGTTAGCCTGCTCACTGACTGAGACAGAAGAAAGCTAGAGTTATAGTTGTCCCAGTTCAAGTCCCAGTTTGGCCTGTTTTCCCTCATTTAAGCCTTGCAACAAAAAAGACTTCAGAGCTCTAAAATGACTGAGTGCATTTTGCTGTGCTCTGCTGGACTGTGTGCCAGGAGAAGGGGGCAGTACAGGCCTGGATGCTAAAGCAAACAGAATTGTATAGAAAGGGCCTGGTTTTTATCTAGCAAGCAGCAGCATCTGGGAACTTCTTCAACATCTGCTCCTGGAGCTGCTAAGAAAGCTGCCAGTGCAGCACTGCTGTCTTCATGGGCTCAACAGACAACACAGCACTTGGGACAGGCCTTGGAGCTGAGTACAAAGATCCATCTGAAGAACAGCCTTTGCAGGATTTGCAGCTATTGGCATTAAATCTTGCTCTTAAACAGGATTCAATGATTTATGGTCTATAGAAATGGTAAGTGATGCCTCTTAGCAGTTTAAGGGACAGGTTGGTATCTCAGCCACAGGCTGCTGACGGCTCTGAAGCCTCCGGGTATCTGTGGGAACTTTTCTCCCCAGACATCCTCAGGCACTTCGTGCCTGACAGGCGAGTCCTGCAACAATCCCCTCTTCTGGTTTGCCTTGCAGGTGAAGAGAGATACTTCAGCAGGTCTGGGAAGTCTCCAAACCCTGTATATGCCCTCCAGAAGTAATGATGGCAATAGCAAGTGATGACAGCCTTCTCAGGCAAAATGCTATGTATAAGAACACAAGCATTTCAGAGAAAACAGGTCCCCAAGCAATAAAACAACTTATGTAGCTTACCAGCTGAGTGGCCATTTCCTACATGTGAACCCTAAGGCTCTTCCACACCCTGTAATTGTAGATTACAAGATGATTGAGCCCTGCACATCCTTTTCCTCCATGCTTCAGGAGGAGCCTCCTTTGAAAGCTGTCTGCTATTTCAGATCTCTAAGTTCCCAGTTGGCAAAACACAGAGGGGTATTTGCTCTGCCATACGTAGGTAACTATGTCAATTGTCTTAGGAAATGAGCCTCCTTCATCTCATCAGTGGTGAGACTCCTACACAGCAGGTGTTTCCGTTCAGCTGCTCTCTTTAGGGCTGGCTTAAAAGAAGAGCAACTTCACCCACAATTCAGTGAAATCACCCCTGTCACATCCCTCTTCTCCACCGCCATGGGTTAAGCAGTGGTGTGAGAAAGGAGCAGATGCAGGAGCACAGTACTTAGAAATATTGCTGATCTCAGAGGAAGGTCTCTCCATGGCTAGCGTAACAGACCAAATCCTGGACAGTGAATATAAGGCTGCAATTAAGGGATGTGTTCTTAGCATAAGGCACCAAGTAGGTGATAAATATACAACAGGAATAAGTTTGGATTCTCTCTTCCAGCTGAGCGTGCTGAGTTGTACACAGAGAAAGTTAAACTCTTTCCACTAGTATATATCTAGCCCATTTCCAAGTTTTGTTAAGAGGGCTGGCCTATATCCATACAACAAACATACTTACCTGTTTTCATTTCTCCAGCTTGTTCCTCCTCTCTTTGGTTTCTGTTGTAGTTTAACTGTATGTGATATAGAGTAGTGACAAATTTGAAGCACTCAGATAAATAGTTAATTAAGCTTGTATATTTTCCCTAGGGCTTCCAGATCTGACTTTTTTTTTTGTTATGCATAAATCTGTTCAGAAATCCTTAGGCATCTCATGTGGCCTTAGATTTTTATGAATGTTTAGCTCACATCAGCTGATTGCCTTTGGCAAATTCTAAATTAAATGGAAGTAGTTGCATCATCATGAAAAAAAACTATATTTTATACATAGAGAAGAAAAACACAGTCATATTAGCTGGCATTTCAGAGTATATTTTGGTTATTGCTTCAGTTGGCAAAAATGATACTTGGAAAAGCTAAGTCCTGACCAAAATTTGCAGACCGCTTGGACATGGTAAGAAAGTACTTGACTACAAGAAAGTTGAAATTAATGTATAAGCTGGATAACTGAGGAGTGTTGGAATGAATCTGTCCAAGAGGCTTACAGCAAGGGTTTAGTCCAAGGTAGAGGTTCCAGTTGCTGCTCATCTAAGGTGTATTTAAAGTATTTTTGGGAGGAGGGGAAGTGGCAGGGGGAAGGGGGAAGCTGGCTCTAGAGGACACCATTTTACAGAACCAGTTTAAGAGAACAAGTTAAACAGGTTGCAAGGTCAGAGGACAGAGAGCAATGGAGTAGGCTGGAGGAATTAAGGGAAGAGCAGTCTCTTAACCTGAACCAGCAGCAATCAGTTCAGTTCACTTTACTGAGCCTTTGGACACGCAGATACATTTCCATGCAAGAGGCAAGCTGGTGTAACTGTCAAAATGCATTTGCTTACTCTAAAGAAAATGCAGACCTAATATCCTCCTTCAGCTTGACTCAGCTTCACTGAAGATTCAGCCACTGAAAGACACCTTATTGAATGGCTATAATACGATCAGTATCTGAGCACTGAGGCTGAACAGGTTTAAAGTAAACTGAAGCAAGTCACTCCCAAATCAAACTGTCTGTACCATATTAAAACATCTTTGAAGTTAAATGTGTCAGAAAAGACCTATTTGCAGTATATGAAGAATTGTATACTTTATATTTTTGTCATTTGTAGACAATATTTAAAGACACGTAGAATCTGGAGAATCTTTCCAGTTGTTTCAGTTCTACGCATAATAAAATAACAGCAGATAAATGAGCCCTGCAAGAGATACAAGGTAATGAGCTGCTTATTATTTTTTACTATCTTGCCTTAATCAATGGTAAAATAAATTAGAAATAGATTTTTCCTTCTTATATCTATTTTTGTCTTACTTTAATGAAAACACCATTATACTATTGTAATCCTTTGCTGCCTGTGCAGCAGTGCTTGTTATTTAAACAAGACAGGACCTTCTCACTTCCAATTGACCTGTCAAAATAATAAAGGTACTGATCTTTTACCTCTATTAATATCCTGCAGCCCATAGAAATGTCCACTCAAGCAAAGTATAAGGGAGTAAATGTGCTTCAAATGTGTGGCTGGCATGTCAGCAGCTTTTATGAAGGCATCACAGAAAGTAAAGATGCAATTCTGCTTGCCAATATGTGATTTCACATCCTGAGAAATGCAGAAGTTGATTTAATGCACAAAGAGGCTCCAAACAAGTTCCTGAAAGAAATCAAGCTGTTAGGTGCCAAGTTCATTGGCCAGAAAATGAGACTGGTTCCTTGTCTACAGGAGGCACACAACCGATGAGGAGAGACTAAAGCAGTTGTATGTGTTCAGTAAAAAGGCCAGGGCTACTCAGACTTGGCCTGTGTCAGATTCAACTGCTCTTTCTCTTGAGCTCTGAAATAATAATAGTCTGTTTTCTCTTTTTTTATGTCCTTTCAACCATACTGCTATTTTTACGCTTCACTTGCTGGCACGGGGATCAATCACCATAGGACCTGATTTACAACCTGTATCCCAGACTCTGCTTCTAGCATGGGGAAACAGGGACAAGTGTATTTAAACACCCGTTGTGCAGTGTCTTGGTCTGGTTCCAGGAGTTGCTTGGAAATATAAGGCTGAGAAAAGATACCGGCTCCTCTATAATTTATATCAATTAGCTTCTGAACAGAAAATCAGTTTGACTGTTTCCACAGAGTGAACCAAAGTCTTTCAGGGCTTGCTAGTGAGTCCCTCTTTAAAGGGCCGTTTTGTCTCCCCAAGACATGTAGCCCATCCTGCAAGTCATTAGGGATGGTTCTTCTAGATTAAAAGGAAAAAGGATTGTTTTACTGGGGAAAACTAAACAAATCTGCTATCCCACATCATGTATTTGACCTTATCTGAGAAGACTTTATTCTAAAGCCAACACACAGACTTCAGTTCATGTGGAGCATGGCACACTAACACAACCTTACAGCAGAGTCTAATCCTTGACTTGATCACTGGGGACAGGCTTTAGCAGTATCCACAATGGGTTTTAACCCATTGACCTTGGAGCTTGTTCAAGAAAACATGGAGAAAGCAGACTGCTTCCGCAGCTACCCAAAACTCCTGAGAGTCCTACCAAATGCAAGGGCAGCCCCAAGACATTTTATCTGGTAGGGATCCTATTGAAATCAGGCACAAGGTGCTTCCCAGCTGTGTGTTGTGGTGCCAGACTTAGTGCTTAGCATGTTCAATGTCAGTGCATTGCCACCAAAGTGAAAACAGGCCCTGAAGCCTATTACCAAGGGTTGTCACATCCAGTTGAGGATAGACCCCACAGTCCCTAAGGTCAGATCCACCCTTGCCAATGATATGGAGGTATTCCCCACTCCCACACTGTCTTCTGAAAGCTGCTCAGTGGAACATCCAGAAAATTCGTCATATGTATCCCAACCCCAAGCTCATTTAAATACATATGAGTTTTTTAGTTGTCTTCAGTTTTTTTCGCTCTCTTTTCTTTTAGACCAGACTAATAACAAAGAATTGGACAATGCAACTCACTGACTAAGTTCAGAGGATGTAACATATACCATCCTCCTACTCTTCTGTAGAAATCCACAGGACTGTCGGCTATTCTGCAGATACACAAAGGTAACACATTTCCTCCATATGGAATTCAAAAAGTAGATCTTTGCTATTGCTCCTGAAGCTTTTTTTCTTCTAACAATACAGATGATGTTTAAAGCAAAACAAAATAAATCAGACAACTCAGAGCCTGCGCACCAATAAATGAGTATGTTAAGCCAGCTTCTCTGTACTGTGCAGCATTATACATCTCTACAGGTCCTTTGGGAATGAAAGCAAAGATGATGGGGGAGAAAGTTTCTACCCTGCTAATATGGCACTTTCCTAGGAAAGGAAAGGACCCTGTGTACCTGACCCAGGGATTTCACATACAAAATAGACATTCCCTAGATAAAAATATCTAAACATGAAAAGGAGCAAGATGTCAAAAGGCTGCTTTCACCCCTCTACACCTGGTAACCCTTGCTGTGCCCTGTGTTCACTGCCCTTTATCTGTCTGTTTCCATCACAAGGGAACTAAGGACACTGGTGCCTGCCAAACTATCTCCAAGTGGTGCATAGAGCCAGATCAGGCCTGTCTGGCTTTGAGCATTTGGCTGACCAAGAGACAGAGGCCTCTGACCTCTTGCCACATCTGCACAGGTGATCCCTGTGCTCACCATGAGTCCAAGTCTGCGCAAAGGCCTTGGAGCGCAGGAGGGACAGAGCCCACACAGGCGCTTACTGCAAAGCCGGTAATCCGAGTTGGCCCTCAGCTGAGCACGGCAGCAGATCCACGCTCCCCAGCCCGCTCAGATATGTCAAGAGGAGGGTGAGACTTCTACTCAAGAGACAGATAGTCACTGTAATGCACAGTCCCTCTTTGGGATGTTTGGAAGCCAGCCTGAGGGTGCTTTAGCTGTTTAGGAGAGCCTGGGCTATCCTTGTAATGAGGTAAAAGATAAAACCTCTGTACTTTCAAATCAACCTTGTTACTGTCAGGAGTTTTAGCTGCAGAAATGGAGGCAAGGAATATAATCCAAAACAATTTTAAGCAGTCCTTAATGAAGCCAAAGCAACCCTTTCTTAAGTTATCCCTCTTCCCCATTATTTCTGGTTCACCGGGTTTTTCAGCAGCATTCAAAGTTAAACGCAGCTTCAGAGAGACAATACTCTGCGCATTATTCTGTCTGACAGTCTGATAGAAAAGTGGGCTTATCTACGAAGTACAAGGGAGAGGTAATAAATATTTGTTATCAAGCAGAAAGCAAATAGATTATTTTGCAAACATTAATGAGAGAAAGTGCAGTAGGTGCTGGCAGTAAATGCCAGATATGCAAGAGGCTTTTAGTAGTTTCTACTCAATTTCAGGGAAGTTTAACAGTGCTTTTATAGATCTGGCCTATATGATAATCACTATGTTGAAGTTAGGAAACTACCTTTTCAGTGACCTTTTCATGTATTAGCTAAACGGAAATTTGAAGGAGCAAATCCCAAACCTGGATACTTAAGGTTTTCAAGAGTGCTTTAGCTCCCCAAATTCACCTGTCAGAGCTGTTGGTGAGGGCCCGCAAGTCCATTGAACATAGGTGTCCTCACCAGAATCGTCTCAGGGTAGGATATCAGTGGGCCCAAAAGAAGCCTGGTTGGGTCCTCCCAAGAGGAACTGTGTTTCACTACAGGCCCCTTTGCTGTGTTCCCTTCCGAGGAACCAGGAGGAGCATGATATGTGATACCTCAAAGTAGCAGAGAGGTGATAGCAGTGCTGGGTAGTTAGTGGTGTGACAAAGGACTCGTGCTTTGTGGCACTCGTCCTTGTGGTGATCCATCCTCCTCAAGTGATCCGCCATAAGACTCTCAGCTGATGAGCAAGAAGTACATTATACTGCTGTGGTCTGTACATACCCAGGGCAAGATGATGAGGTTACTTTTGGGAACTCTAAGAGCTTTGCTTCTTTTGTTCTTGTCTTGAACTCTTAGGAAAATAATGTGATCGTAAGTGGGTTTCGGTGCTGACCTGTGTCTAGCAAGAGGTCTTGAGCCCTGAGTCTCTGCAGCTCTTACAGACAGGTTTAGGAAGAAATCGTGGGAGATGGTAGCTTTTCTAGGACGAACAGGGAAACAACATCAGACATATTAGCAAAGGATTATGTCCTGAGACACAAGTTTCATCTAACAAGCTCAGATCTGCAGCTGAACTGTTCCAAATTTGAGGCTGAAGTCAGTTTTGAATCTGGGAAATGAAGAAAGCAAGAAAACTCGAAGAACAAAATCTGGATGAGGAAAAGGAATCAGCTGCTGCCAAAATTCTGTGGAACACAAAGCCATTTTGTGTTCACGTTTCTAGTTCCACAATAAAAATCAGCAGGAAATACTTCACATTTCTGGAAAAAAAGCCTAGGTTTGCATCTCTATGATTCTTTCTCCTGTCTTTGCATGTCCCTGCTCCACGCCTTCGTGCTCCTTGCCAATCACCCTCTCCAGAGCTAGGTTTCCTTCAGGTTCAAATACTCCTTTCTAGATGATACTTTGATACCATGATCATACTTTGCTGTCTAAGGAGAGAAATTCCTGGTGCAGAAGGAAAAATCCCCACCAGAGAGACTTGGGAGAGCTGTAGTGGCTTGTTCAGAAGGAGAACCTTTCACTGAAGTATGATTCTGGCCACAATTATTTCACTCTTGAGTGAGGTTATTATTTTTTTTATTATTGTTTTAAGAGGCTCCATTTCATTAGGAGCAGGAAGTCTCTGTGTATACAAACACTCAGATAGTAGAAAAATCAATAAACAGCCTTCCCCATTGTAATAATAAAAACAATGAAACAGACTATTGAAATCCTACACTGTAAGAACAAGGATAAATAGTGGTCTAGCAAGCAAGTTCCTGTTTCTAATTAGACCTTGACATCATGCTTCGTTGGGCAACTACACAGTTGTCTCCCACTCAGAGGCAGTAACACTGTGCCTCTGGGTCAGCTGAAAGCTAATATGTTAGCCATAAGATTGAAGAAGAGGAGGGGACATCCCCAGCATTGCTGCCCTGAAGACAGAAACTTTCTTCATAATATGATTGCCCAGAAAAGGCACTGCAAATTTCACAGATATGGAATACAAAACAAAATGCTCTTTTTTTTTCTTATGTCTGTGTTTTTCTGTTCAACGTCTCTGATGATTGTCAGGAAGTTATGGATATTTGGAGGTTGTCGGGAAGTTATGGGGCTCTGGTCAGTAATGATTCTGGTCATCAAAGTGGCAATTAGAGCTGGTCATGAGATTTCTGACAACATGTCATTTCTCTGGAAAACATTGATTTGTTCAAGCCAGAAAGTTTCATGTTAAAACATATCTGTTTCAACGAACCTACATCAAACCACAGGTAGTTTTCCATTGGAAAAATGCCTGGTTTGCTAGCCTGGTGGGCTGTTTGGAACACAGGGATTTTAGGCTAGCTGCCATTGAACCTGAAGACTGGGAGACCAGTCAGCAATTGCAAAATATAAATTCCCAACTCAAGACCTGGCTTGACGTGCTACTCTGTAACAGACAGCAGCAAGGCTGGAAAGAAGCACGTCCTAGGGAGAATATTTTGTTTTGGAAATATCATGCGTCATTGTTTCCTATTCCTATTTTTTTCCCCTATAAATTTCTTTTTTTTGTGGCTAATTTCAAAATCACTGGTTTCATTCCAAATCAGAACAAAAACAAATGTCAAAATTTCCCACGGACCAGGATTTTGACAATTTGACCAGTCTTTCTGGTAATAATCCAGAACATTTTCAATTAAATTGGTAGTATTACTCAATGGCAATGAGTTCTTTGAATTTCTATAGAACCTTGAGTGCTTCTCAAAGCACTTTCAAAATGGAAACGCAATGTCCAATTGCATTAAGCTGCCACAAAGGCACAAGCAGTACCAGAACCAGTACCAGGACTCTTCTCCCAGGGGAGAAAATCCAAGCCACTTGGCAAGGTTAGTGTGATCTGCTGAGTCCTTGCAGAAGACCCTGCTTTCAAAGAACAGTAAGAGAGCTGGGCATATGTCACACTCCAGACTCCCAGTCTGTATCTTACTGACTAATATTTTAAAATAACAAGCTATAAAAATAACCTTAGCCAGTGCAGGACACAGATGCATCCGATGAGAAATTTGGCTATTTGCCCAAATTGCCGTTCTCTTACCTCTTTGTTACTGACCTTATGAAGTGAGAGGGAGTTATACTGGGAGGGAGAAAGAAAACACCACATTTTAATCCCCTACCTGTGAGAAACCCAGGTAGCAGTAGCTATTTTCCATATTGACATTTATATCAACAAGCCATGTTCCAAAGCCCATCCTGAGCAGGACTAAAATCTCCAAACATTTTACATCCTCACAGCACCCAGGAGAGTGAGAAGATGGGGATCTGAGCACAATCCAAAGCTCCTAGGGGAAGGGGCTTACGATAAGTGTAGAGCTCAGTGGAACAAAAAAATATTTAAATACAAAAACTCCATCCAGGTTTTGCTTAGAACCACTTTAGTGACTAGAGAGGGCTACACAGGATTTCTGCTTCAGAGTAAACAGAATCCAGCTGAGCTGATATGTAGCCTTGTTTTGGTAGTTAACCTGCATGTACCAGAAGTTAT
Source organism: Nothocercus julius (assembly GCA_013398735.1). Lineage (NCBI taxonomy): Eukaryota > Metazoa > Chordata > Aves > Tinamiformes > Tinamidae > Nothocercus > Nothocercus julius. The sequence continues at coordinate 5,158,901 of VZSV01000022.1, read as the reverse complement.
TGGTGCATATCCAAAATTCACTCTGATCAAAGCATAACGATGGAGAAAGCTTTACAATCTCTCTGTGAGGAGCAATGATCACTGAGGCTCTCTGTATGTTTGCTTCATAGTAGTTCAGGGCTTACTGTGGATGCTCCAGCAGAAGGACATCTGCTACACTGCTTTGATTTCATTCCCAAAGAAACTGCTGCCAGAAGAGTGAAACTGCAAGATCACCCCACCGGGACCCATGCTTTTGGGGATACCTACCAAGATTTGCTCTCTAGCATAAGAAAAGGACAAGAGAAAGTACTTAAAGTCAGAGGGGAGACTTACTCTTCTCTCTTTGGACCTGGGAAACAGGGAGAAGCACAGGGTTACAGGCATTGCATGCTCCTCGGGGATCAGAAAGGAAAGCACTCTCTGAAACTGTGATTCAAGTCAAAGAAATGTGTTCTGTTTCTGCAGCAAAACTCTGCAAGTTTACCATCCCATGATTAAGAAAGCAAAATTGTACCCTTTTGCCCTACTTATCCTATTGACTTCTAAACTCTGACTTGAATTCCAGCTCGCAGCTGGGATCCTGCATGCTCCAGGAAGGCAACGCTGACATATATGCTGTTCATGCATATGCTGCTCTCTCTCCTCTCTCTTCTTATGAAGCCTTTACAAAGTACCACCAATTTGAGTTTTATTTAAGTGTAAGGAGTTTTTAATGCATTCATTGTCACTTTTCAAACAAACAATGAGCAAGGGATCAGCAGAAAGTCAGTTCCCAGATAAATTACACGCATAAGAAAACATTAGCTGCCAGTTAGTCTAGTTTTAGATCTGGAAATATCAAAGGCAACCTCAGATCACTGCAAGTAATACCCAGGCATGCAGCATAAGAGCAAATGGTTGTGAAGTACCTGGCATCAGTATGGCAGTGTATTCATCTGAAGTTAGCCGTATGCATTTGTATTGTATTCAAGGCTTGTTTTCCAGTCTCTTCCATTAGTCAGGTTAATAAATAAACCCATGTGCTATGCTTATATGACATGCTAGGCACATTTACGAACTGCAGAATCTAACTGTTCATTTTTTAGAAGAACTTAAATGAACAAAACATGTTCATGAAAGTAACTGTCATGAGGAAAAAAAATATAAACTGAAGGCAGCAGATGAACAGAAAATCCTCCCACTTTCTGCATCCCAGCTCATGTCTTTAAGCTCATAACATTGACCTCTGAGGGCAACATGTCTAATGTTCACCTTAATTATTGACTTGGTGATCACTGTCAAACAATGAATGACATTGGTTTCATCAGAGGAGCAGCCGTGGAGTCTAAAGCAGGTTCCTGTTGATTAGGAAGGCTGTAAGGAAGTGGAAACAAAACGATAATGTAAAAACACAGAGAAAGAAAAAGAAGAAAACAGCCTCAAAAGTACCAACACTTTTCTCAAAGAGTACTATACTTTCCCCCCTTATTCCCTTTTATAATCCTGATACGCTAAGCAAACAAAAAAGAGATATAGTTTAATACTTAAACAGCCTCCACAATTCATCCTTACTCTTTGTGTAAAAAAGGGATTTCAAGGGAGTCCTAAATATACACTAGAATCTACCAAGTTACTGTGAAAAGTATAATTTAGTCCTCTCCACAGAATAAGTTGGATCAGAGCTGTCAAAGCTGGAGAGAAAGTGTATGCAACTTTCTGTTGCTATGCCAAAATAATACCCAAAACAGATCATCTGCAATTTCACTCAGATGCATTTCCAGAAATCCATTCTATTCCTTATTCACTGTAATTGTTGTTATTAATGGCAGTGATCCTCTATTCCTCTGAAATGTGTGCCATGCCCTTGCGTGATGTGCAGGGTCATGTTTTCCAAGGCCTGAGAATTTCACGTTAAATAAGTTTCATCGGATCAATGTGAGTGCCAACGGTACGTAAAGTTTCTTACCACCACAGCTGTGGATGGTTATTTCACAGGTCGTTTGGCAAAAAACACACACTTTTATGGGCTTTCAAATACATTTTTCAGGGGGAAGAAAAGGTGGAGACCTTTTCTGGAGGTGTCTCTCAGTTTCTACCTCTGAGCTGCTACACGCATAATGACTTTCCAGGGGTGAATCTATTACTTCTACAGAGGAGCAGCATTCCAGTGCTACCATGTGCAACAAGTTGATTACAGCCTGTGGGACCGTAAATCAAAATGTCATGAGTTAATGTTTTAAGACTGGTTGCCCTAATGTCAAATGCAGTCGCTTGGCAGCAAGAAATTAATTCCTTATTAAAAAAAATTGTGATTCCGCATAATATACCCAAAAAGAGAAACACAGAAGTAGACAAGTTTCTGCTGTAGAAAGAAAAAAAAAAAAAAAAAAAAAAAAAAAAAAAAAAGCTGGGAAAAATAACCTTGGAAGTAGGAAATTTAACATTGACTACTAAGACCTAAGTAGCTCTTATCCAATTTGCTTGAAACAGGGAGCATTTCAGGACAGTTTCATTGTGCCCGTTAGAATATTCAGTTTCATTGTTATCTCTTAGAGTTCTGATAACGCTGATCTGGCAAGCAATGGAGCATTTTTATTCCAGCTGGGTGATTTTTGGGAGCATAGGAATCTGTGCTATTTGTCAGCTATTTGACTTGACAAGTCAAAAGTCTTATTTTAAGGTAGGATGATATAAACAAGGCTAGGGGAAAAAAAAGGTTTTACAGTATCAAGAGAAAAGGCATGCAAAAGAGGAGGCTAAATGCAAAAACCTGGTAAATGTAACAGCTGGCAGAGTTTACCATCTTCTTGCCAGTTTACCATTTTCATGGAAGACAGTAAAAAAACAGAACGTGATGATGCTCTTCATCCCCTTCAGTACAGTCACAACTGAGCGCACAAACAAGAGTGCTTTAGGAGTATGGCTCTTTTCTCTTTTTATCCTTTACTTTTTTCAGACAGAGACAACTCACTGTTGAGATGTCTGTCCAATAGAGTAGCACTAACCTACATCAAGAACCTTACCATAGCTCACATGATTTTTTTCCTGCAGAAGGAGTATTATTTGTTTGTAGATGTTAGCATTCATGTGGGTGTATATTCTGACAGGGTTCTGAGAGGCTGATCTTTAGGAATTGCTTGGGAGGGGACTTCATAATTTTTGCAATGGGCAGTCCATGTTGGTTTGCTTTTCAGGGTAGTCACACTGCTGAGAAACAAGTGTCTGGGTCATTTTCTCTAAGTTTTGGCTCAAGAAGCCTGAGAAGCACCAAAACTGAAACCTGTGTCTCTGGGTCAGCACTAGGTTAATCTACAAGGAAGACTTCTGCTTTATAAAGAGCCTTAGGTTTATTGTCTTCACAAAAGCAACACTGTCAGCTGAAACACTAGACTACTGCAAGCCATGGAGAGCAACAATCATAAACCTTTTCTGAAAACACCCGGTCAAACACACTGTGTTTCATTTGTATTTCTCAAGATACATTGCTGAATTTCTGGGAAATGATCCAGCGGGCAAGTTGGCGTCAGCAGTATTTCTTGGAAAAGGGTATTTTAAGTAGTAACCTCAAATAGTTATTGATGTGAGCATTCACACTTAGAAACTCATCTGTGAGGGCTACACCCCTCCTATCAGGAAATACTACGTAACCTGTAATCTTAAGAAAAACCTGCTGAGCACAGTTTGAAAATCAGACACTAACTGAGGAATTGCTCATGAATATAACTGCACAGGAGGATCTATTTCCTGAATGTTTTAACCACCACCTCCATCCCCCCCCAAAAAACACACACAAAAAATGTATGTGAACATATGAATGAATCACGTAAAGGAGGTTGAGAGTTATTAGACCTTCATCAGACCTACCTTTTTATTCCAAGTCTCTAAATGCTACCCTCTGACTCATGTTTTTACAGTAGTATATGTTTAAGCAACTGTTTTATCACATCTGTATTTAGGTGCCAAGGGAGAGAAGTGGACCAGCTACCAAAATGTTCCGAATATCTATCGGGACGAAGATAATCAATTAATCTGCTGAAGCATTCCCAATAAATAATGTAGAAGACAAATTTTAACAATAGAACCACCTGCATCACTTAATTCATATGGACTTGAGGAAAAAAGATCATGATTCAAAACCCTGAGTTAGTCCTAAAATAATTTCAATCTCCTAAGGACTTTCTCTGTAAAAAATAAAACAAAGATACATTGGATTCCATACCCAGAGGATTGTCTCAGAAGAGAATTGTTGCTGTTCTCCACAATGGCCTCCAAAGTAGATTTTCTAGCACTACTCTGATCTGATGTCTTATCAAAATGACAGTCTCATAGCCATTACTAAGTGTTAACGCTAAAGACACACTCATGGGGTTAAGAGGAGATGGAAGGCATTTACAGTTTTGCAGAAATGATTGAGAGGCATATTTTCTCTGTTGGATTTGATGTCTCACTCAATCATGTGTTTTTTAATCTTTTTTACGCTTAGTTCGCTTTGGCTTCTTGCAATCTAAAAATCACAGGAGGTGCTAGGACATAAAGGTTTCTTCAGGAAGTTCTGGGTAGGGGAGTTGTTTTTCTTCTGCATCTGAAAGAAAATGTGCCAGAAATTTGCAAGGACTGGAATATTCTCTTTATTTTCTTAGCGCTGTCATTATTTTCTTCACAATGTGGTTCCAAAAGCACTTGGGGTCTTTGAGCCCCTCTAGCCACCTGCTAACAACTGGCACAGTACAGACTATATATTTGCTTATTCTCCATGTTTTGTCTCCAAAAACTTTCCTTCAGTGGAGACTGTTGCTATGACCTCATCTCTACAGCTGCCGGCCACAGTTCAAAATTGACAGCAAAGAAGCTGTAAAAGACTGATGTGTTACTTCCCGTTAGTCCCTACTACTAAAAGAGTGAATACCCCCTGCAGTGACGAACAGCGTCTGGAAGGCCTTGGAAAGTTTGGCTCTGGGACATGACTCCTCAAGGTGTCCTTATGAAGTGGAAGGGGATTATCTCCCCTAGCTCCGGCCACCCAACCACTTCTAAAGGCAGTTAAAGGAAGCAAGTGACTTAGAGATCAGCAGCAGGACCCCGTGTTGAAAAGTGTGTTTTGCACTCCCAGGAGACCAAAGGACACCTGCACTGTTAGTGAATTTTGCAGTGGCTCTCACGCAACGCAGGCCCAGTCCCTATAGGGGAACATCTCCACTGCACTGGAGGCCACTGTTGATTGCATGACGGGTTCAGAAGGACAAGGTGAGGGGCAGAGACACCTAGCAGCACGCGTGTCGTAAAGTAATCATAGTAACACTTCTTTCCTATGGTGACTCTCAGAGGTAGCTCTTCAGAAAATAGGACCGAGGCTTAACTGGTCTAATATTTCCTTGAGAAATGAATGGTTGCTTATAGGCGTCCCTAAAACAAAAGGAAACAGGATGAGTGCAAGCAGAAGCACACCTTTCTAATGTGGATAAAATGGATCTTACAGCCGAGGCAACCATTGACAAGTCCGATTTCCCTGCTTGCTGGGCTAAGCTGGGGAAGAAGGAAGTTGGAAGGAAGTAGAGAATTAACTGTAGAGAAAAGCAGGCTCCAGCTGAAAATAATGTCCCTAATGTTTGAGGACCCAGTTCTGAAGTCAAACTCTTGCACTGAAAGGGGTTTTATTCTGTTAAAATGAGTAGTTATATTTCCTTATAGTATGGTCACTTCCAGCAAAATTAATATGTATATTTGTGATAAACTGTCTGATACAGGGAATTGTAGCTCTCCTCTTATTTGTGTATGCTGAAACCGTAGTCATGGTAGGAAAGAAACACCATGGCCTTGTTCTGAGCAGAGCCTGCATTTGTTGGCTAGGGCATCACCACTCCTCTGCAGATCACATCTTTATTCCTAAATAGCCCAACAGACTGAGCAAAAACAGTAATGAGTAATATTGCAAACTCCACTCCAGACACAAAATAAAGTCTGTTTTTCACACTGGATTGAGATCAGCAGCTTCTCTGATGCCTAGAAAAGTGTGGGCCAAGGTCTGGGTTTTCCCAAAGACTGTGGACTGTTCTTTCAATCTCTCTCCTGGGTTGACTTACTTTAAAAGGTGTAATAGGCTTATGCTGATGCCTTTGTCCTCACGGAGTTTTATAACATGATCTTCTTGTCAATCACTTATCCTTATGGAACTGAAATTCAATCATTTTTAGACTTCTACCTGTCTCTATTTCTATATATTTCTATATATTTCTATACCTCTATTTCTTAAATGTTTCGAAATGGGCTAACGGACCCAAAGTTGCAGGGAGGAATGGAGTGCCTTAAACACACACGCACACACACACCCCATACTCCAAACCAAATTTTTATGTTACTGTAGATAAAGTCTAGCTGTTGATTTTCAGACCCTGGCCTTTTCTCACATACAAATTTTTGCCTCTGCATATATAGCCAGAAAAAACAATCATGCACAGAAATGACTGAATTGTCATAGACAAAAAACCATTTGTTTAAATGACATTTTTTGTCTGTGAAAGGTTTAGTCCCCATGGGCAGATGCAATAGGACTATTGTCTACAGAAATAGTATTGGAACTGGGCCTATATCACTAGGAGAATACATGCAGTAGTTAGCAAACACATGCAGTCTCAGATGGAAAATCGTATTTTCTTTTGTCAAGAAAAGTCTTGCCCTATTACAAGTATTGCTTAGATTTAAACCTGATATATGAAATCACAGCAAAAGTCCTTACAACTTTTGAGTGGTTAGTCTGACTCATGGCTGCAAGTTTCTAAACTATGTTCACAACTGCAATCCTACTTTATTCATTCTCAACATCAATAATTTATTTATATAAATACAGTTTACTGTATTTCATGACTCATTGAAATTCAAGATGGCAACAATAAGCAGATCATCAGGAATGACTCACTTTACTGATTTTACCTGTGTTCATTGAACAACAGTGATCAGAGTCGATATCTCGCATGCATACTTTACAGTGTGCCTGTGAGCTTCTCAGAGTTGTCTCAAGTATATACATTATTCAGACTCATACCTTGCATATCTTCCAAAAATCTTATTGCTCTGAAGAAATTATAGGCCAATGCTTGTACATACTAAAAGCATATACTAAAGTACTTTTGAAAAGCATGAGGGAATTAAGAGAATAGGACAGCTTTAAAGAAAGGCATCTTTCTAACAATGTGCCAGTGAACCTACCTCTACAAATGATAAACAATAACAGAATAATGTAAATAGGGTAAAATAGTGTAAAACTTTATATTCATTGAGGTTTTCCTCATATTCATTGCGGTTTTCCGTGCAAGCTTCTGGATAGCAAATACTACATTGCACAATAAAATATCCTTATGTAGAAAATGAAACTAAAAAATATTGCCTAAGATAACTTACAGAAGTATGGTGGTTGGGATCAAAAATAAACAAACAAAAGTGCAGATTTCAATATATATTTAGGTAAGTTTAGCCATATGTGTAGATTACACAATGAGTCAGTGTTTTCACTAGGGAATTTTAATCTTTTACAAAATGTGGAAATATCTTACAGTGTATGGAGAGGTACTTTGCAGCTGAATTCACTGTGAAAACACATGTGAAAACACATTACTTTACCCACAAAAATAAAATCAACCTCCATACCTTTATCTGGTTTGTAGGTTTATTTTTGCACCAAGTTTCTGCTAAGAATGCTAATGCCTCCGTTTATAAGGATAGTGTTACTAACTCATAAATAACATACACAGCACTTCTAAATACCCACTGACAAATTCCATCATTTGTGCCTGGTGACACTCAAATCCTGATCCTCATATCAGCTTCTGAAAGTAAAACCAAGGCTGTGAGCACAAGAAGAAAAGTCACTTTTAGATCAAAGCACATTTTTGGTATTTGGGGAGGGATCAAACACTATCCCAAGTGATTTGTAGGTTCACTGAATGTGGAGAAACCATGGTAGGGGAAATGCCTTTTATACCAAACAGAGCCCAGGTTTATCTCAGTAAGTACACATACAAGTTCCCCATGACCATATCAACATTACAGTACTCTCCAGGGGAATCCGTAGAGCAACAGCATAACTGAATTTGGGAAATGAGCCAGGTAAAGTAAATGCTGAGCAATTGCCGCAGTGTTCAAGGTGCTCCCCAGAGCTTTTGTCCCCATTCTGCACTGCTCGTCCCTACAAAGCCAGACTACAAGTCAGAAGTACCAGTAGGGGAAGTGTGAAGAGGAAGGACGTTTCCTGCCCTAGGCCACTATGAACACGTGCATGACATATCCCCTCAGGAAGGTATTTAGACCAAATTTGATTTTTTCTTTCAGAGCATATCCCCTGTACTTGTCATCCTGTAATCTCGGCTGGGGATCTGCCGCAATGCACTTTCCTGCATCACGAACCAGGACTGGGCACACTGAGAAAAATCCTGCCACACTCCTACATGTCCAAGTGCCTCCATTCAGGAACTGCTTCTAGATTCTCCAGTCTGCATTGCAGAAGAAACACAATCTGCTCCTTAATGTGGTGAAGATCACACTTGCTTTTACTATTTTGGCCAGGTTTGTGATCCCCATGATTCTGCAGCAAGTCATGGGTGGAGCGACTGGGAAAGTACTCTGGGCAATGCACCCGCTCAGTTTCCTTCCCTTCACTTCCAGGCCATCTGTGCACTAGAAGGTTGAAAGCACCTATTATCCAAACCCATGAACCTGTGATAAAATGGGGGTCTAATTATTTTTTTTTTTCTTCTTTTCCCCACAAAAAGCATAGATCATGGATGTTTCTCCCGTTGTTGAATTATGCTTTACGTATTCCAGTGAAAGCACATCATAGCGATTAACTGTGGGGGAGTTAATCAACAAAAAAGTCTTTACTTAGGTTTTCAAACTGGATTATCTTCAGTCTCTTTTTTTTAGAAAAAAAAAAAGAGGAAATTGTGAAAAGTTGCTTTATATACGGCAATCTTTTAATTATAAATGAAATGCTTTTTGTTGTCAAGGACAGCCTACAGTTCTGAAAGCTTTTGCTTTTATCTAGGATTTGAAGCCTAAGTCAAAAATAGTTATGTTTAAGTCTTCTTTTAGTGCCTCAAAGAACAGAACATTTATATCAATTTCAGTTTTTCTGGATTTAGTCAAAATCTAAGGGGTTGTAATTAAATTTGACTTACTTTGTAATAGACGAAAAATCTTTGCAGAAAAAAGCATTCTTCTCAGTGTGCACATGGCTTTTTTGACTGTTAAATATCCTTTGACATTGCTGTCAGACGTATTAGCAAAGCATTCTGTAATGTTGCTGGCTGCTTCTCCTCAACAACTGCATGCATAATAGTTATATTTGCCATTGTTTACACAATGTTAACACATTCAATGTAAAAATAATACGGAAAAGGTGGAAGATCAGATTTAGAAGAAGAAATGTTTCTTAGATCTAGGAGTTCTCTTGACAGAGATTTGTATCAACTAGAGTTATTTTTGTTTTGTCACATGTGGCCATCTATAGAGTGAGATGTTGGTAATCTATTAGAAATAATAGCAGAATAAATTTTTAAATTATTAATTTCACTACACCAAAATCAAAATTACCTGCAGCCTCCTGCCCCAGAAGATCCTGAATGTTTATTCTAATTGGAGAACATGACCATCAGCGTTACTTAGAAGGGATCATTTTTTTCAGAGCAAAAGATGAAAGCTTTAAAGCATATAAACTCTTTATTTTTCTTCTTCGAAATGCATGGTGGTATGCTGGCAGTGCTGGGAGTTGTTATTGTATTTAATAGCATACTATCATCCAGCATCCAGCTGCCTGAGAATACAAGCAAAGAAAGCACAGCTAGATATTTTTACCATGTATAATGCATTGTCCACAACCTACAAGGTTGATCAGAGGGCTATGGGTGATATCCAGCAAAAACTGGGTTGTTTGGTTGCTGCTGTTTTGTTTCTAAACAGCTATTTCAAAGCTTCGGCTGCCACTCATTTTTTTGCAGTTTTCATCACACAAAAATAGCATGGCCTATCTTATTCATCAGCTAACGTTAAGGAAATAGAAGGCAAATGAAGAATTCACCACAGTTTTGCTGCTTGCCCTGTCTGGGTTTTATCTGCCCACAGTAAATAGGCCCTCAGATAAAGCCTGCCAGTCTTCTAGTAGCTTGGGCAAGAGCTATATTCCAAGAACTTCCAGTTCAAGACTGGGACAGTTACATGACTGAGAAGGTGGTGGTTTCAAAGACAGCCAAGTAATGGAATCTTGATACAAGCAAACCTCTCCCAAACACAGCTTCTTAGAAAATTTTTGTACTTCAGCATCCTAAGCACACTTAACCTCCCTGAAATAAATTCAGAATAAGTCTTGTTCTCTAACTTCAATTTCCTGCCCGCCTTCCAGCTGAGAAATTCCATGATCTACTTGGTCAGTTGTTGCCTTTCATTAATTTTCCCCAGCCCAGCAAAAAACATCCCAGTCTTATGCTACTTTGTTACTAAGAGTTTTCAGCCTGTTCTTGCAGCTTCACTGATGCTGGCAGAATGACACTTCTGTACAATTAGCATGAGATTATATTGGTGTCTAAGTATTTTCTCTTTCAAATTTTATTATGAGATTAATGCACCCTATCCCTCCCAATGTTCACTTTTACCAAGCAGAAGCACTCACACATGTAAGTTTCAGCAATTAAAATAGGAGTTCACAAAATGCAAAACAAAATAAAATGAAAATCGGGAAGGGAAAACTTCCCTGAAGCTCTAAGCTGTGGGATCTAAGCGCACTTCTTGCTTTCAGATCCAAGTGTGCACCCTTTCCTAACCCTCAGTCTTTGAATGAGGTCTGGGCATGCCATCCCAAAAAAGTCACAGGATACTGAAAGCCTCCTGAAAAGCAAAGAAAAGACCTAAATCAAATTGCTGGTATTTATGTACCTTTTACATACATACTTTCTCTCAGGGAGAGTATCATGTGGCATGATTAAGCAGGGTCCTCCAGCCCTTAAATCAAGGAATGTCACTTTTTGCTTCATTTCAGTCACAGTCCCCCAAAGCCTCTCTGATTTAAACATTTTAATCATTTAATCATTGACCTCCCTCATTCTCAACTTCACTCAGCCTGCTACGTCAATTACCAACACAGAGCTAGTTCTGGTAGTGAGGACAGCAATCCTTAGAGTTGTCTGCATATCCCTCCCAAGTCAGCTTTCTCTTAAATGAAGAACAAGCATAATATCTCTTGCATACACTTGCATTCAGACAAAAATTACTGGTTAGTCTGAAAACAAAAGGAATAAACCATTTTATTTTTAACGACAAAAGACAGTCTAATCTTATCCAAAGAAAGTGAGCATATTCCCACTGCAGTTATCAAAATCAGGGCTATACAATCTGGACCAGCATGACTCCTCATAACTTTGGGACTCCCCCCTCGCAAGTGCTGATAGCTTCTGCTTACATATTTATGCCTTTCATTGGGGAAGACGAATCCCTTAAGAGCACTGATTGCACGGGAATATGTATGTGGCAAACAACATGCCGGGCGGTTGCACTCATCAGCTCAATCAGCTCTAAACAGCAACAGCTTCTGGGATAGTTTTGGTGGGAGGGATGTTTCAGCTTCAGACTACCTTTTTTTCTCTTCATAGTGAACTGTCTTGAGAAGTGATATAGTTTCTGTTCACTCACCTGTTTGCAGGACAGATAGGAAATCCCTGAAGTAACAGGGTATTGAAGCATGAGAGGGCCTTGCAGCCGCAAGTGGCTGAAGTAGGAGAATGAGGAGCATTCACTATGCCTGATTCCTCTCTTCCCAAGCAGCCCGGTAGGAAAGCTGTCCCACATTGCTTGGGCAGAGGCAGAACACATGACTTCTATCTGTATGCTTGCAATATGTATTGTAGCCAGCAGCGGGAAGGTGGGATTTCTCAGGCCTAGCACGGGTGGTTAGCTTACGTTTCACCTCACCCCAAAATGGGCATCTAAAAAAAGGCCTGAACTGTGCTCTAGAAAGCAGCTATTTCCAAAGGCAGCTCTAAAGGACTGTGGATGACTAGTTCAGCTGTGGGTGTCCTAAAGGTAACATCTGCTTTTGAGCAGAGCAATCATGCTGCCAATTACTCATTCGTAATCTCTGAACCTATGATACATCTTTATACCTTACATGAAGATCCTGTCGTTTCTTCCAAGCTTCAAATGTGATCTGTCTGTTTTAAAAGGAAACTACGCATATAAAAAGACATTGCCATCTCCACATAAACTAAAACAAGACACAAGGCATGGGAAATTCACTACTGCTATGATTCATCATTGCTCAATTCATCTGTCATCTGAAGGGCTCTTCCTTCTTTGTTAAACTGCAAATAGTAAAGAAATAGGCATCTGTTGCAAGGTGCTCTAAGAATACCTGTGTGATCCAATGACCCTTCATTCAATAATAGCCGAGCAGTTTCCTGATTCTCAAGGAATTGGCTCAGTCATCCTTGACATAATTATAAGCTTTGCTTTCAAATCCATTTCATTATCTGCACATCATGAGGGCGGTTTGCAATAAGGATGCACTAAAGGAAAAATTCCACTTCTGCCTTGTAAAAACATCCTGCCACCACAGCCTACAATGTTTTTTCTATGTATCATGCAGTCCAGCATATACTCAAAATAGCTCTCAGTGACATCATTCATGCCTTCCATTTTCCTTTTCAGTAACCAAATTTGTGCTAACAAGTAGCTTTTAGGATGGATGAGCCTTTTTCCTCAATAAATACTGTGATTTTTTTTAAGCTCTGTTGTAGTTTGAGCAAGTATTTGGAGTGTAATGAAAAAACCCTTAGCATTTGCCTAACTCACGAGAAATTTACCTTTGGCTCCAATGGAAGAAAAAGGATGATCATCTGGGGAAAATCCAAGCCTAAGTTTTTTTCAGAGATGTTGTTTAAAACCAGGCTTTGAACAGGAGCTTATGTTTCAGTGTATTGTTTTATTATAATTATAAAATAAAGCAAGCTTATGTAATTTTATCATGATTGTTTTTCTGCATAATGACACTTTGCATCCTTTCAACAAGATCCTTTCATCAAACAATCCCAACAGTATTAATGCAATCTTACAAATACGTTAGAATTGACTAATCTTTATTGCATCTCTATCATGACTGAGGATACAATAAACGATCTGCTCAAGTCAGATGGGTGCTCAATAATAAAACCCAGAAGTCTTGGTCCCCCTCCCTTCCCCTTCCCCTTCCATTCGCTATTCTATACTTCCAGAAAGCAATGTCGTGAACTTACTAAACAGCCTTGGAAACGGATGAAGATTGATTAGATTTATTTTCTTATTATTTTCTTAGAAGAAATTATGAAAATAAAGGCTGCTTTTTCTGCACACTTTCTCCACCAGAGAAGAACTTATGCCTATCACTAATGTTGGTACCTTGCATATTCTTTCTCCTGCACTGACTGAATGTCAATCAAAAGGATGTGGTTAAATCTGAAAGCTACGCAGTTCTCTGTTTGGTTTAAATGAGTATTATATGTCTCTTTCCTCAATTATGTGTGTAGATATAGCTGATCTATCAGCCTAACTGCGACACTTCTTTCAGCACCACCTGGTGGGATCTGCACACTCCAGAGAACCCGATGCAGCTGCAATTCCCTCCATGTGCACACACATGCACACAGTACACACCGAGAATTGAGGAATACAGAGCCCAGAGGAAAAAAAGACTGGCAGACCTCATTCATCTGTACTTGCACTTTCTGTGCAGCAACGAGACTAGTGCCTGCTGCTACATGTCTTTATTTCTCTGTTAAAGAATAACAAAGCTTAACAGAAAAAAAAAAAAAAAAAGAAGAAATTGTTTCATTCAATAGCTCTTCCAGTAGTAAAGAAGTTAGTCAACAAGGCCATGCTTGCCTGTTGCATTTCTAAGAAGTGTCTTTCCCAGAAAATTCGTGTTCACTAACTGCATTCACCCAAATGTTTTCAAAATGCTTAAGCGAAGAATTTTAAAAATGCATCAATTTCTGTGAAAATACTTCTAATAGAGGAACATCATGACTTTTTTATTTCAAAGAAATTTCTTATTATTAAGGGAATTTTGTTTTGTGAGGGTGTTTTAAATTATTTTTATGCTACATCACGATATTTGAGACAAATGGTCCATTCAATATGGAAGAAATATTGAAAGACAAATTCTTAAAACACTGTAAATTAAAACTGTTTTGAAATGCTTGCACTGAAACGCTTGCATTTCAAAACAAATGTTCACTTACTTATACAGCTTAATTTTCTGAAGCAATTTGTTTGCATGCAAGCCTAAAACAATGTGCTTTAGCTCTAAATCAAATAAAAATGCATTTCCAACTACTAATATAAACAGCAAAACTAAAAACATTAATTTCCAGCAGATTTTTTTACCAACTAACTGCTCTATGCAGAATAATTCGGTAAGTCTTTACCCTACCTGGCAAACAAAAGGCAACATCTGATCCTACAAGTCACAGCGCGGCACATAATTAATATTGGCCCATGCATTCTGAGTCTGAAGTAGGAGATACATTTTAAATTTTGTGTTACAGATGAGATTCCAACAGAGGTAAAAATTATGCTTTCACATACAGTAAAGGGAAACTCTCAGAAATGTATTAAGTCCTCACTGGTAACCTATGCTACAGATTCCGGCATTCAAAGACTCTGATAACAGACAAAACAGTAGGATAGCACAGAACAAAAGTCACTTTTTTTGGTAAATAGATCCTCTTATTTCACAAGGGCTTCTGTAAAAAAAGCAGATTTCTCTTAACCTTTCAGCTATGTACCCACCAGAAAAGGCAGGAAGTGTTATTAGATTTGCCCAAAACATTCATATTTCTCCAATCATTAAATTTTCAGGCCAGTGCTTTCTGAAATGAATCCTATCCATTGTGTAAAACATAGGAGAAAAGAAGTAAATAGGTAAAATAAAGAATAGCCCTTAGTCCCCAGATGACAACTTTTTATGATCAGTTCATATTTCCTACAGCTATTGCCAGCATTTGTTTATTCTATGACTTACAATGGTATCTATTCTAAGCACGCTTTTTTCTTTTTTTTTTTTTTTTCTTTTTTTTTAAATGTTTTAGATGTCACTGGGAGACTGCAGGATTGCATGGTAAAATACCCTGGAACAGCTTCCCCAGTGAGAATTGTTCATTCAAAACCCTAAATGGGATGAGGACGGAGAGGGGGGAGAAAGCAGTTCATCACCAGTTCACATGATTGCACTTCTGCTCATGCTGTCCTGAGATTTTCAATAATGTTTATCCAAAAACAGAGTGAATTAATGAGTTTACCATTACCTTTTCAAACTTGTGCTCTTCTAGTGTTTCTGTCGAAGTAGAGGAAAATCTTAGATGTGTAATGTTGATTTATAAATTGTTTATTTGTTACTACACTTTTCTAAGCGCTACTGAATCTCCTGGTTAGAGATTAGGAAGTACAACAATCTACTATATAATAAAAGAAATGATGGATTGGGCTCTGCTCTCTAGATAAGTGAAGGAGTGAAGTGATATAATAGGTGCAAGCAACAGTGTCATCATGCCCATCCGACTTTGCCTGCCTAAAATGCCTAAATGCCCTAAATGATCAGACTCAATTGCTCTACTAACCCAGCACAAAGACCTCCAGAAAAGGCCTCCCCACCTGCACCTAAAGTTTTGAGTTAAAAAATGTATGTAGGACAGTATTTGAGACAAAAGTAGACACTATATTTGACATAGGTGAGTCAGCAGGATGCAGACGGCATAGCCTTAAGGATATTTTTATTCTTGTTTGAATCAACCCAGCACTAGAGCTAAGAAAGAGCTTTGCTATTTTTGGTTATACACAGCAACATATACCACATACACCAAATTACAGCATGTGGTGGAGGAAGAGCCACTCCGTATAAAGGGAAAAAAAAGAGTAAGGAAAAAAAGTATTATCAAGGCTTTTAAAATAAAACTTCTAAAGCACCTTTAAATTGTAACATCTTGAGTAAAGAAAAGCCTGAATTATGTAAAAACAGGCAAGGAGCCAACATCTGGCAATAATAAGGTTGTTTTGTAAGCAAGTAGTTTTCTACACAGCACGCAGCTCTTGGTCCACATTAGAGCAAAGAACGAATCCGTGAAGATGTGCATGGTCTCTGGCTGCCAGAAGGATACCCTAGGCTTTGAGTGAAAATTTTTGTGTCATTTGA
Organism: Nothocercus julius; assembly: GCA_013398735.1. NCBI lineage: Eukaryota > Metazoa > Chordata > Aves > Tinamiformes > Tinamidae > Nothocercus > Nothocercus julius. The sequence goes on along the minus strand of VZSV01000022.1, from coordinate 5,142,739 downwards.
TCTCCTAAAACAGCCAGCTGAGATGAGTTATATTCTCCCTGCCAGGAACCTCGAAAGAATTGTTCAAACCATACACTCATTCCTGCTGAATTGGAAACAAATGCCATAGCTTCATTGTTGGGCTTTGAAATCAAATTCTCTCCAGCTCTTCCCAACGTTCCTGGGAGGAAACAAAACTCCTTCCTGTGTCTGCCACTTTTGTCTCTGCGGAGGACCTCCCTCCCTCCCTCCCCCTTACTCCTTCTCATCCTCTCTCTCCTCCTCCCAAGATTGCAATCTCTCATTCCAGAAAGCCACATCACAGGCCTGTCCCATGTGTTAACTATCTTCTGTTTGCTGCCATTAGACTTTGCCGTTGCCTGTAGAAATGGGATCACTTAATTAGGTCCAGAGAGCTGGAGAACAACGAAGCCATTCAGGGTGGCACTCAGCCAGCAGCTTCTTCCCCTAGCTTTCCTTTCCTTTCCTTTCTTTTTTTTTTTTTTTTTTTTTCCCTCCCTCTCTCTCTTTCTTCTTCTTAGAAGGGAGAAATTTCAAGTCTTCATTCCCTGTGCCTGTCCACCTGTAAAATCCACAGCACAGCTGAGTAGGCAAGAGACTTAAAACGAGGCTCTTCAGGGAGACATTCTATGAAAGGCAGCTGCCCCTGCAAAAAGCACACAAGCCCTCCCCACTCCTCCCTTGACGAGGACACGGGACATGAGGACTCCAATGGTCTAGAGGAGGCTCACATAAGAGTAGGTGGCCCCTTCCAGCTCCTCTCCAAAGCTTGAAGGGCACTGAGCACCCCAGCCACTCAAGTACAAAGCAGCGGCTTTGACTCCAAAGGGTCTCACAGGCCGTGCTCGGGGCTGTGTCTGAGTATGATTTAGATTTTATTCCAGGCTTCATTAGAAATACAGTTGCTTTCTATTAAGTCAAGAACAGTTGAACTGTATCTTGGATATTTAACTCTCAGAGTATCTTTGCTGACATCTCTGTGCAAGTGTTTCCTTTCAAAAGGTCCGGCTGCCCCCTCTCTGGTTTTCCCCGTTTCTCCCCAAGATCTTCAGAGAACACTCAAAATTTACCATTTCAGACCTATTTCCCTGCTAATGTAACACTCACCTGCTGAATAATTTAATCATCATATTAAAGACATTTCCTCAATTTTATTATTTGACTTATAGTTTTTGTTTTCTAGAGATATTTTGCCAGAGATCCAAAATAAGCTGTAAACCATCACTCCTGCATACCAGCACCATTGCTGCATACCACCACTCTGGACCAGTCAGCACAGAGCCACCAGCTAAATTTTGGCAGTATCATATGCTTTCATATGCTTGCTCAGTATTATATATTGACCAGGCTCCAAAACATAGAAGTGATGGATTTCACCTGGAATGAAATTTTCCCAGGTACTATTTCAGTGATCAATTTATTCTGCGTTACCTAAACAACTACATAACTAGATTGAGAAGGAGCAGGACTATTTATAGCACATATTTCAGCCAATTCAGATGAAACAATTCTGTCACCTTCTCCATGAGTAATTTAATGCAAAAATGGAAGGAAAGAAAAAGATCCAATTCTTAAGTTTTATGCCTGGAAGCAAGTAGGTTTCTTCTGAAATGACAAGTTATAACACAGTACTTTGTGTTTCAAAGGACATACATTGGAGCATTCAGAATAAAAGAGCTGCTTATGCTCAGTAAAAATCGACAGACTAGCAACAAATGGAGTAGCGCAATCTTTGAAAGTCTTATACAAAGTATGGGAAGCATTTCCTTCTAGACAATGAAATTGGGTCCAGAAGGAATATTTGAAAGCATGAAATATCCAAGTCTGGAGTTTAGTTTAGGCTTTTGCTGATGGTTTTCTACAAATATTAAACTGATCTACTGAGGCTCTTATCCTGCTCATCAATATACGCCTGCAAAGCAGCATATCTCAATTTGCACACTCTTAGTCATCTCTACAACAACTGGACTGTGTGCTCACAAACAGCACCTGAGTCTTGGGAGGACTCTCAAGAGGAAGCAACAGAAGAGAGCTTCCTCTTCCAATTCAAAACAAAGCTTTTCCATACAGAAAATTCCTGGAAGCTACATTCTTATGTCCAAGGACAAATTTCTTCAAAGGAAGTTAAAGTGAGGGGAAGATCAAAGAGCAGATAGGAAGAAGTAGGTTGCAGCAGTGGAAGATTCAATCATCAGGCAAATAAACAAACGGGACGTGTGACCCTGGAAAGGACCACGGGGAAGTTTGTCTTGCAAGCATAAACATGAGGGACTTCACTGGAAACCTGGACATGGTCTGAGGAAGAGGCTTTCTTTGGGGAAAGGGCCCATGCGGGTGATTTGCCTGGGTGTCAGTGACATAGGCAATGAGTGGGCACTCTGGAGGTAAAATTTAGGCTTGTGGAAGGAAAACTGAGGACCAAGATTTCTACAGTTTCTTAGCAGAGGCTTATAGTGTAAAGTAAGGGACTAAAGGACAAGAAGGAGGGTTCTTGCATGAATAAATCAGTTAAGAGACAGGAAACAGAGGGTAAGAGTAAGTGGCCAGTTCTCACAACAGACAAAGGACACCAGCTCAGTTTCACTGAGACTAGTGCTGAGATATGAGCTATGCAATATATTAATATATTCAGACATTATTAGAAGAAGGAGTGAGCAGTGAAGTGAAGATTGCTGATGACACTAAGTTATGCAGAAGAGTAACAACGTGAGCAGATTGTGAAGAATCACAGAAGGGTCTGACAAGGCTGAACGAGTGGGCAGTAAAAGAGCAGCTGAAATTCATTGTGTGTAAATATAAAGTAATGCACATGGGGAAAAACAAGTGTAGCCCTGCGCAGGCAATGATGGTTTCCAAGCTAACAATTACCACTGTGGAGCAAGACCTTAGTGTTATGATAGATGGTTCCATAAAACCTAAGTGAAAATGCCAGGAATAATCAAAAGAAAGAAGAGAGAAGAAAGAGAAATCATTATATTCCTGCTATTTCCATCCATAGGTCGCACATACATTTCATATCATGTGCAGTCCTTTTTGAGACTCCCCTTTTTGAGGGGAACAGAATTAGAATTGGAAAATGTTCAGAAAAGGACAATGAGGCTGAGAAAAGGTGTGGAAGGGCTTACATATGCAGAACAAGAAGGCAGGCTGGGCCTCTTCGTGCTGGAAGGAGCTATGACCAGATCAACAAAATCACAACGGGCATGAAGGGGGTAGAAGAAGATTAACTGTCCACTCCTCCACCGATGAAAGCAACAGATACACTCAAATGAAAAAAAGAACATGGTTCAAAATAGACAGAAGCAGGTGGCTCTTTGTGACAGCATAAAGGTCATAGTTGTCAGGGGACATGGACAACGCAAGAAGTTTGCACCACTCCTGTCATAGTAATAGATTTTGGAGAAGACAAGATACAAAATCAATCTGAAATCTGATTTAGTCACAAATCACAGCTGAAGCAAAGTCTCAGGAATTCTGCCACTCCTAAAACTGAAGAAGCTGGCAGGGGATTTTTGAAAAAAAAATACTATTGATGTATATACAGCTCACATAAGTAGTTAATTCCTCATTTCTGGTTTTCCGCATGGAAGACCCACATTCACAACAGATGGAGAAAGCATCTGATCCAACCAAAGAAAGAGCAACTACACACAATTCTGTCAAATAAACACACTGTTGTAAATGACTTAAAAGAACAACGACCAGTTCCTTCTCCAGACTCTTCCAACTGCAGCTTTTCTAGGGATTATCTGTAGCCCAGACAAATTATTGTGCAATCACTGACTGAAACATCAATTTAAATTGACCGTATCTGTTAGGTCAACTCTTTTTCTTACACATACCCATGCCATGGCTATCAAACACAGGAACAAAGAAAATATCCTAGAAACTACACTCGGAAAATAGGCTTTGAGAGGCTTTCATCTCCTTGTGTTGATGTTTTTCCCCTGCATCAGTACATTTCAGATACGAAATAGCTGATAGAAGAATGACTATTACTGCAGCCACTGTGACAAACGGACATTAGCTCTGATTTCTAATGACAGTGCAAGCTAGTCTTGTGGCTTAGTGAAGACCCCCCATACATTTAAAAGTATAGTTTATAACAACATCTCAGGCAAATTAATTATGATTTGAAACCATTTGAAACCTTGTGGGATCATGTGTGCAGTCTGGTCTGATTTTGTAGATTGCACACATGTATTTGACATGTACATGCTAGGGGAGGTGTTTAAAGCAGATGGCATTGCTTTCACATGTATCTTAAAGAGAAAAAGAATTCTTTATTTTTTAATGATGCATAATACATTCCCCTCAGATGAGCAGATCTTCACTTTTCTATTTTATTAATGCAGATGAAAATTTGGGCATTAAATATATTAACATACACCCCCAACCCTCTTAGAGTTTAGGTTGTATCAGCATCCTGTTGTAACGCGCCATAGCAATGGCAGGGGTACACATAAGAGTTTGTTGGGCTTAAGCTTGTTTCCAGACAGACCAGAGAAAAAAAAGATAGATAGGAGCAATTAGACCATTAAAAGCATGAGCCTCCTCACCCCTGAAACTGTCAGCCTCTCACTCCTGACTTCTATGTAGCTTTTTGTACTGATATCAGCAATTCAAGTGGCCAGTTAGGAAACCAAGAGGTCAATTGGCAAGAAGAAACACAAGGACCTACCAGAAGGCCTTTGCTATAGCCTGTTGGATTGTGCTGATCTTAGTGAATCAATACTCCATATGAATACACATGCCACCAAAAATTTCTTTGTGCAGTTTTACTAAGTCATAAAAACTTTGCCCCGTTTGATGCTAGATGGATGGGGAAAAAAAAAAAAAAAAAATCTTAGGGATATGTTATTAGTGGTTTCCCTGGGCTCCAGGGCCCTTTCATGGCTGCTATCCCTCACTGAGTTGTTCAGATTTTCTCACTCTCTAAGCATGTAGGCAAACCACCTCCAGAGTCCCTTATCCTTTTAGGGTATGGGATTAAAAACACATCAAGGCATTAAGTAAGCAACTCTTATCAAGATGGACCATTCCCAGTCATCACCTTTCTTTGTAGTCCTTTTCTGCCCTATCACTCCTGGGAATTCTCCTCATCTCCCATGGATAATTGGAATGGGTGGGACTGGAGCTGCTAAACTTCTTCTCTTTTTCTTCCTCCCAAGCAATATCTCTGTCTTCTTCCCATCTGAAGCTGTCTGCAGCACTTTATCTCATTAACCGCTTCTCTAGCGTATGCAGCTCCCACAATAAATTGAGGGCCACTACAATATTTTTCTGCCAAAGCATCCCATTAAAAGCCATGGGATAAAGGCAATGAAAGCCAGACAGGAAACCATAAAAACACTCTAAAAAAATACAGTGTCATTTCAACTAGCCTCATGAAATCAGGCAAACAGTCCTGGACAAAAATTGCTTAAAAATCACTTCCAAATTTTGAAAACAGGAAACTAAATCAGGATTCAAGTAATCCAAATGTGACAGATACAGTTGCATTCATGGAAGAACGAAATAGAAAAAAATTGCAATCAATCTGTAGACAAATAAATAAGATGATGCTTCAGCCACAGAATCCTTCTGGATTATTGTTTGACTTATTTTTATTGTATAAATGACTGCCTTGTGGAGCTAGAGATCTGAAAGAAGGAAAAACAATTTTTTGATCTATTTCGCAGCAATTCATAGTACTCTGTTCAAAACCTTTTGTAGATGGGATCTATGACTGTTAAGGACCATAACATACTCAAATTCAATATCCCTGTAGTAGAAGGGTGGAAAAAAATCCACTACAGTACCACTAAAAACTATATAAAAATGAGAAAGCTTAATAAAAGGAGACTAAGATAAGTTGCTAAAAGGGTAAAGTGCCTGAAGTCAGTTTGGAGACCATCTAAAAATATTTTATTATATTTCAAAGCGAATGTGTATCACCTCTTGAAAAGGCATAAAAACAATCAAAAAAAGAAAAAAAAAAAACAGCATTGCTAAACCTTAGACTAAAGGAAGCTCTTGCAAGTAAAAAAGGGATTCTTCAAAAGTGGAGGTCACATCTTCAGGTAAAAAAGAATACAAAAGTTTGTAAGTTAAATGTAAGAACATAATAAATCAAAAACATTTTGAAGAAAAACTTGCTACAGGCATTCCAATTAATCATAAAAGTCTTACAAACACAGAAGCAGCAATAGCTTGTCACATGCAGCTGAGTAATACAGGACAGAGGTGTAAAAGGAGACCTTGAGGAAGATTATCAAAACTGTATCAAAAAAAAGCTAAACAAATTATTTGAGTTGATGTTTTTAATGGAAAAGCTGAAAGAGGTTTATGTGTGAAGCAAGTTTGAAATCTCTAGCTAAAGTTCCAACTGTTGAGTATTAGACTAAGCCAATAAATTAGTAACAAACCTCTAAGACGAGGTGCCATTCACACAGCAGTCCTAGAGGAACCGATGTACAAAATCCTAAAGTATGTAATTTATCACTTCACTGGCTTCTAAGGGCTCCCAGACCAGAGAAATGGAAAGTTGCACAGATGACAAAACTTTTCAAACATATGACGAGAGCAAAAAAATAAAGGGTGTTTTAGAACATTAGTTTCTATGTCCGGCTGGCTGCTTGTAACTTTAATAGCTGATATACCGGTAAATATCTCATAACAGAGAAGAAATAAGTGGCTTTTATAGAGGACTGTCATGGCTCCAATGCATGCTACAGTTCTTTGAAGACAGATATAAACATGTGAATAAGGATGATTAATTTGATCTAATATATCTGGATTTCCAGAAATCCTTTAGCAGATTGAGAGACACTTAAAGGACTTAAGCTATCACAGTTCAAAGAGGAAGAGTCTCTCAGGAACTAATACATAATTAATAACACTTTTTTAAAATAAAGAGACAGAGGCTGAAATTAACATCCGTCTCTCAAAGAAGAAATATCTGATTATGATCTCTACTTTCCAACATATATGTTACTTTCCATCATAGACCTGTAACAGAGGCTGAATAGTGGTTAAAGGTTATTCATAATATAAAATTTCTAAAGATAGTCAAAATTAAAATGGACTGGATAGTGTTACAGAAAGATCTCTGCATGACTAGACATAAATGTCAGGTAAACATGCTAGTAACTAGTAACATAACACATGACAATAAGAATAACCTTATTGGAAATAATTAGAAATATTATGAAATATTACGATGCTTTACATTTATCATGAAAAGTCACTATCATTTTGTTTACAGTGGCGTAAATCTGTGATGACCCTGCCTCCTGAGTATTGTAGGTAGAGCTGGTCACTGAATGGAGACACACTAGAAAAGTAAAGGTAAAGAAATAAGCCATAAGATAAGAGGAAGTGCAGAATGACTTTTGCATGAGAAAAAAAAATGAAGCAGTCTCTACAGCTTGCAAGAGAGACACTTACTGACAGATATGATAGAAATCTGCAGCTTTGGAATGGCACATAGAGAATATGAGCAGGGAAAGGTTAAACTTCATATGAAGCCATCTGATAACAGATTTAATACAAACTGATGAAAGCCCTTTTTCACACAGCAGATAATGAAATTGTGGCCCTTTCTGTGGCATGATTTTTGGAGACTAAAAGGGAAAGGGGTGCAAGAGCAATCAGACCAATAATAGAGAAGTCAATCTAAGACATTTAAACACAACAAAACAGGAGATTCTAGCTCAAGAAGACACAGACTGCCAGAAGCTGGGAAGATATATTGCAGGAAAGTATTCAATATTCCTGCCAGCAGCTTCTTCCCTGAGCAGCAGGTACTGGCCACCATTATGGAAAGCACACTGGTCTAAACAAGCTAAAGATACGCCTATGAATTGTGCGCAGACTTTCCAAAGCTCTTTGGGTTTGAAACTTCATGAGATCAAATTATCTAAAAGTACTGGATGCTTCTGCTTCCAGGTAAGCCAGGAATGTGGCAAGAACTGGCTTTCTGCAGTGCTACTATATTCTGGCCTTGCTTTAAGCCAGGGAAATGCAAAGCTTTTTTGTATCTAAGCTGCTCCATTAATTATCAAATAAGTTGTTCCGTATCTCCATTTCTCATCCTGACATATGGAGTTCCCCAGAAGAGACCGCCAGTAGTAATGGTTTTTCATTGCAATGTGCTGCAAAAAGCCTCTTCACCTCCTCAAAAAAAACAAACACTAAAAATCTTGGAATATTACTAATGGCAGTGCCTTGACAATGGTTTAGTGATAAAATAATTACCAATATGGAACACATTAGGCTTATTTATCACTTAAATATTATCTCTTTGTGTTAAATTATGAACACGAGAAAGGCTCATAGTCAGTTACTATGAATTCGTATTTGCTGGCACCACAAATGATGTTGACTTTTCAACAAAATGGTGAGCGGGGCAACATATTGCAAAAAAAATAAAAAAATTTAAAAAATAATAATTTTCATCAACAACAGGGACAGAATTCCTATTGCTTGAGTTGCAGGACACATTGGACTTGCAGGTCAGGTCATGGAATCTCTAATTTCATCTACCCCAAAGGATTGCAATAGACATATCCACAGTTCTGGTTTGAAACCTAATTTGTATTTGCAATGTGTTCCAGAATCATTGGAAAAACACTATCTAAATGCAAATTAATTTGATAGAACAATTTGGATGGCTCCAGATTCCTATCTATGTAAACAACTAGGTTTTATAGGGGTTTGAAGCTGCTTGTGAAGATAAAAATCTCTGAAAATGAACAGACCTCACCACAGATAAATTTCACACTAAGGGAAAATTTGCAGCCGCCTTTTGGAAACATTCCTAAGGGACTATGTCATAGACTAGGAAATCCATTCTGGATAATGCTATAAAATTGCTCACCTTAATTCATATGCCAAATTCTTCTCTATTGAATAACAATTTACGGTGTACTTCAGTGTCTGCCAGAAACTGCTGAATGAAAGCCACAGCTGTGTCTGTTATTGGGCAGAAACTGAAAACTTGTCTGATGCATTTATTCAATATATGAATCAATGCCCTATATTTTTTTTTTTAATAACTATACAGAAAAGTGCACAATGCTTTCCAAGTGGTCTACAAGGGCTATTCCTGAGGACAGACACACTTTCTGTCCCAGCTATGACTGTGGAAGCAAAAAAAAAATCCAAGGCTTGATTAGATAGTGTCTTTTGCAACACTAAAGGGCCCGTGTGCTTGAGGACATCTAGAGATCTAGTCTGTTGCTAATAGACTGGTATTTTAACGCACAGCTATACGTACCAGATAGGCTGTCCCTAGCTTTCCTGTAAAGCGCTGTGTGTGAACCAGAAGTGGACTGACCTAGAGGTTATTGCGTTATGGGCCAATCCGTAAACTCCTGCATGGAGTGTATTAAGCATTCATGTAGTAGACATAACCCAAGAGCGATATCTCACCACTCTCATTTAAACTAGGATGTACGCCAGGTAGGAGAAAGCCTGGTGATATTAGCAGAATCTTTGTAAAGTAAAACACCGTTCAATAACTTGTCATACGCTGCCCTGATGTGATCAGAAGTATGGTTTTCCATATTTGCTTGTGATTTTTATATACAATGTATTCATTTTTATTTCTGCATCAGGTTTTTTTTTAAAGCATTTTTAAGTAGCTATACTAGGATAGTTCTTTAGTGATTTATATGCAGGGAGTTTGTTTTTTTTTGTTTTTTTTTTGGTGGAGTTTGTATCTTGTTATGGAGCAAGATACCTCATCTCTAAAAATCCAATATTGCCTAGAAACAACATGTCAAGTGAAAAATCCAAATAATGAAAAAAATTCAGATGCATATTTGCCAGAAAAATGTCACACAAATGATTCAGTTCAAACTGGCAGTAAAAGACCACAAAAATTTAAATTACACCAAAAGCAACATGTCTAAGAAATTTATCTTAATTTTCATCTTATTCAGTGTCCTGTTTAAATATTAGCCTACACTCCTAGTGTCACCATTGCACCCACTCAGCTCCATAGATTGCATATACCCCATGCTGTATAAACAGAAATGAACTGAACAGATAGAAGTAACTTCAGTCAGGCCATAATAAAAAAAAAAAAAAGAGAGCAAAACATGGATTACTGGAAGAGACAAGACATTCATGCTGGCATTTGAATCTTAGAGTGTTACATCTTTAGCCTTGAATAAAGCAGGGATAGATTAAGTCATCCTGGGAATATGCTTTCAAGGTTTTCAAAAAACACACTTTTATTTTTAAGCAAAAGCTGAAACTAACGTAATCTTACGAACTGGGCTTCACAGCAGTTACCAACACTTGAATCCAGCTTTGATTAAAAGAAAAATCATGGGGAAGATTTCATCCAGCCAATTGTATGCCCCAATTAGCCACTTTTAACATTTTTTCTTACGTCTGGGGGACATAGTGATGACCACAGACATTGCTAGAGGTACGGTACAAAGTTGCATTGAAAACACAGTGAAGGGAAAAATAACACATGGTCCCTGGGACGCATCCCATGCTTCACACGTGCCCAGACCTGCAGCAGCTCCGGGGCAGTGGTGATGGGCATGGACTAAACTCATCTGCTCTCGTCAGCGCTCTTCTTGCCCCATGAATTTGAGGAGGATGTTTCCCTGATGCGTTTGTGAAGCTGTTTTCTCTCAAGTATGCTACACATAATGTAGGCCTGACTAGAGGAAAATAAAACAAAAACAACAGTAATACTACCTGTGTACCGCTTCACCAAGTTAAACAAGCTCTGTCTCCCCAGAGGGTGGCCTGGGCTGGCAAATGGCTCCAGGGCTGCAATTGCTCAGCCTTCCAAGGCTCAAGAGCCGTTGTCAGCTCCTGCCCTCTGCCCTCTGCCTCAGCACCTGGGATCCAGACAGGGTTTTCTCAGGTCTATCCAGTTTCCCATTTTTTGTGGATCATAATCAGCATCTCCTACAAGAACAATCCCAAGTAGCTTGCTTGCTCAACAGCGAAAGCCTCTAAAACTGTAACGTGTGCTCTCGATCCCTGGAAGTTTTCAAGGCCAGATTACTGAGAAATGTGGACTAACCTCAGAGCTGACCATCCTGTGAGCAGGAAGATGGACTAGGGACCAACCTAAAGTACTCTACGATGTTATGATTCATCAATTCTTATTTTTAGTTTTACCAATTTCTGTTATATAGAAAGAAGACAAAAATGGTCCTTATAAAAACTTCTGTCAGGCTACCTTCAGGTTCATTTTCCTAATTAAGGATATTATGCAGTATGAGACTGGAAAGTCAACTTTGGTTGCCTCTTTTTGAGGATAAAAGCTGCTGTGACTTAGAACCTGACATTTGTAGTAATTGTTGAGCACTTCTAGCATGCCCTATCTTCTCTTTCACTGCACCTAAGGTAAAGACTTGCTTAGGGGAGCATTACCAGGATCAATTTAATGCCACATTAAGTTTCTAACTTCCTAACAAAATATGGGAAGAGACAGTGGGTAACTCCTTAACCTCCCTGAAGCCAAAATGAATTTTTGAACGGCTTCACTGAAGCTAAGATTTAAACCTTTTGTCTTCTAAAATGCTGTTTAGTCATTTTGCAGGTTTTAGATCCTGCTTCCTCTTGCCCATCCCCAAAGAAGGGAAATTAGTGAAGAAGAGGTTCTGTGTTACATACCAAACTTCTCATAAACATTCCATTATGTTTCAAGCTCAGACTTACAGATTTCAAAACTCATCATTCAAGGATGAAACGAGGTACATAAAAAGCCCACAATTACTTGGAATACCTCATGATAGAGCTGTTGAAAAGTCCATGCATATGCCTTCTTTCTCAATATTTATGGGTCTAAACCCAAACTCAGATCCAGTTTGATTCCAGACTTTACGAAAGCAGAAATCCCCAACATCTATTAATAAAATATCTGATTTTATAATCCTTGCTCTCAGAAAGATTAGACCAGCTGGGATTACTGTAACTGAAAAGAAAAGGATAGAGTTATAGAAAAAATGTGTGTGGCATAGATGATAAGCCAGGTGCTTCTACAACTTCCCATTAAACATGACTGTAAAGTAGTAAAACTGAGAGAGATATGGTTGGAACTAACAAAAGGCAGTGGTTATATCTATTGCACAGTAACTGCTATAAGATGCTAAGAGCCTAGTGAAGTTAAAAACAAATAAATAATTTGCACAATTAAATAAACAGCACATTCACAGTTCACATTAGACCAAAGACTGGTACTAAATAGTTAGCTTTTGGGTATAAAGCACAACAGGTTCTTTCAGCCTTGGAAGATGCTGTCTACTTTAGACTGCTTAGTCATTTGCTGTCCACTACACTGTTTCATGCAAGTTTTCTTTGAGGAAAAGATCCCTCAGCATGAGCCACCATTCCCAGGGTAGGGCTATCAGACTGGGTGAACACAATGAAGGATACTAATTCTAGTTCTCCAGCATTACAAAATCTACATGGTATCAATGAAGAAAAATCCAGAAAAACAAGCAAAGCTTCAGTATGAACGGGGCTTTGCTGTGCACAAAGCATATGAAAAGGGACTAGTCTTCACCCATCATTTCCTCAGCACAACTTTATCAAAATCATACGTAAGGTAGCACACAGAATCAAATGTGTTCAAGTTTCCTTCCAGCGGGAATCTGAAGGGAAGAGGAGTGGTCTAGACAACAATGATCCTGGATAATAATGAGGCTAATAAAGGCCTAGATTTTGGCTGCAGCAAGATAACGATTCAGGATGCATGCACATGCACTGTGCAGCCCGAAGTCTCAGCACTTTGGCTCAGCCAGCAAGGCAAAAGACATGAAAGATCTGCTGGCATTTTGATTAAGGTGACTCAGGCATTTTCTGCTGTAATTGTAGAGTGGCCAGAGAGTTTGTAAGAGAATTTCCAGCTGCTCAAGGAAACCCTGAACCATGTATTACTTAACCTGTTGGTAGCATTTGTAATGGTTACTTTCCATAAAAAAAAAAAAAAAAAAAAAAAAAAAAAAAAAAAGGAAAACAAGTCAAGGTGAGTCTCTAGAAACACTTCATAAAAGGAAATTTGTCAGTTTGGATACATTGTGGTTTTGCTCTGTGTATGTTAACCTGCTGCCATTATCTCCAGTTGTATTATATCTATCTGTCTGCTTCCAAAGTCAGACTGTTGCAATGGAAAATGAGAGAAAAAAAAAAATAAAATAAAAGAGAGAGACCCTAATTGTTGAAAATGCCCCAAATAGCCTTACGTTTTCAAATCCAATTGCAGAAGTAAAACTGATCTCTAAATGTCTCAGAAGCTTGAATCCTTTTGTTTTTCGTAGATTCTATCTAAGCTTTTAGTGACTTTTTATTGCCCTTTCCCATAATCTCTCAGGACCCCTATAAAAAGCATAGCATTTCAGAAGCACTTGCATCTCACTGGACCAAACTCCAAAGTTCTTGCTGTTCTCCCTTCTCCAAAACATGCTGTCTTAAAAGGACCTTTGTTCAAAAGTGCCCCGAACAGGGACCTCCAAACGCAGCGCACTGAGCAGTCCTTCCATCTGGAGCGGGCAGAGAGCACAGCTGTCCGTTATTCGATTCTGTGCTCTGGTTACGTATCCAGGTTACACATCTCATCATTTCACCCCACTTTTCTAGAGGAGAAGAGAGCGAACCTGGGAGATATCAGCGCTGGAGAAGTGCTTAGAAACATTCCTCCACCCCCAAAATTTTCTTGAACCGACTGTCAATTGTCTTCTTTCTGCACCGTTTCAGTCCTTTGCTTCTGCAACGCAGTAATTTCAGCTCAAGAGTGCTCTTAGAGCAACAGCAGCACCATTTCAAACCTGTAACTTTTTATCCTTATTGGCACAGCATTTCATCAATTCATCTCCATTATCGCACGCAGCCTGAGTTCAGCTTCCCCAATAGATCAAACGTGTTTTATTCTCAGACAGAAAAGGATTGCTTAATGTTTCTTCTGCTCACAGCACAGCTTGCAACATTACCAGGTCTTGTGCATGCCGTAAACACAGAATCTCTCTCAAACAGCAGCGCAGAGCCTAGGACAGATCAGAGCAGCAGCAGCAGCAGCCAATTTCTTCGGCTCCAATTAACTACTCAGCATTTTCACTCTGATAAATTTCTAACTTGAGAGCTTAGTAAATGAAAAGCTTGTTATAGCACAGGCACTAATGATCCCTCTTTTAAAGAATTCATTTGTAAGTATAGCAAGGAATGTCCTATTTTAGTCCTTTTTTTAAAATTTTTCCTCTGATTTAAAGTTTGCATTAAAGAATATTTTCACTTTTATGATTCTGTTAGTGAGTTAGGGAAGGATGCATGATTACACAGAAATTATAGAGATAGTGACATTTTCTAAGTAAGTACTCTGGAATAAAGTACTCTTGTATATCATTTGTAAAGTTCTATAAAATTCTTCCTTGAGGGAAGAAAATACTGGGGTTTTTTTCTGTTTTTTTTTTTAAATGAAAGCAGTAAAGATTTTAATCAAAGCTGAGTGATGCAGAGGTTCTGCTGAATGGCTCTTTCTGTTTATGCTTTCAGCAGATAAAACACTCAGTTGGAAAGTGTAAAGTGACATATGAGCCATATATATTTTTATCTGAGTATCAGCGAAGCACATGTCTAACCAAAGAACAAAACAAAAATACTTTTGACATTTTATGAAAACGCATAACACTTCAGAAAAACTATGAACTGGCAATTATACCCAGCCTTCCTAAGTTATGGCTGATTTATTAATATGTTGCACCACTATATTGTGCAAGGATAGAGATCAAGGCAGAGGGTGGAAATTAAGCCTCAATACCTAGTAGAAATATGCTTCCACAGAAGGTGAGGTGGACAACAAGGGCTTAAATTAGATATTCTGAGCCCAGCTCTTGGGAAATCTATAATTTTTCACTGATGATTAAGCTTCCTAGGCTGAAGTTAGGTCTTCTGTAAATATATGGCAAGGTACTTATGCAGGTGATGGTCCCAGCCTCCACTCTGTTGGACTAATATTTCTGTTGAATTTATTGATGCAATACTTCAATGCTTTCTAACTACATAAGTGAACACAATCTTATTTTAACAACATATAAATCCAGGAGAATCCTGGCACTGTCTTCAGAGAGAGCAGAAAGGGACCTGTATTGGACAGGGAGAGTGTAATTTAAGTCATCTCCCAAACAAAGGTGAAATCTCAAAGTAAACCAACATAAGTGCGTGTGAATATTTAAGCTGTTTTATCTATGGGGCATTATTAACAAAACTTAAAAGAAAATTTAGGCAATTTTAATGCAATTTCCTTTTTATTCAACACTCATTTCCAAGCCTTCTGAAATATATTATGTTCATTTAAATTTTTTTACCATCTTGCTCCTTAAAGTTAACTAGCACTGAATTTTCAGTGTTATGCCTGGTCCTACATTTAATTACCTACACTTAGAATGTAAGACTCCATGCTGATTTCTGTCTAGAGGAAATGACCTAGGATCATTGGAAGCATATGAAGTTCATTTTAAGATGGAGCAATAACTTATATTAGAGGATGTGAAAGGTCTTAACCTCCAGTCCTTCAACATATTGCAGCAAAAAGTGCCTCTTTTTTAATTAAAAAAAACATCTGCAATGCATTTTTCCCCCACAGTCATTTAATAGTCTAAAGAATCTCCTAGTGAAATGGCTGTGCACGAGCATAAATGTAGAAAGCATCACCCAGTGTAAGTATCACCCAGTGTGACTAGCTGGCTTTGCTTCCTCTTTTGGGCCTTAGTTTCCCTTGTGCTGCAACTGCTCAACATGCTTCTGCAGCACAGTGTTTATTTCTGTTAATCTTTCATTTAAATAAAAAATTGCGATCAGTCTCAACTCAGCCTCCCACTCCTCACACACATTCCCCAATGTAAAGCCTTCCCAGAGTTCCATGTCACTAGAAATTCATTGTGAAAAGTGTTCGACTGGCACATTTCACCATACTCAGCTGGAGATCTGGTTGGCAGTTGCTATATCATAGCAGAATGATGAGGCTTGACCCTCAAAAAAAAAAAAAAAAGTGAGAGAAGGAGAATTGTACAAGTATCATACTAATATTTTGTGCGTGCCAGAGACTGTTTTGGTTGATTTCAAGGAAATAGCATTGTACTGTTACTTAGAATAGGAATTTTAGAAGGGCTTCAGGAAATGAATGTCCAGCTCTCAAATCAATCTTAGACACTCGTTATTGTCTAACTATAAACTGGGATAACTAGACTTTCCATCAAGTGAACTTTTTTTGGAACTTATACAATACTAACTCACAAAGCTTGCAAGAGCTAACTCTGACAGTGCTATAACCTTTCCTAAAATAATGAAATGAACTTTAACAGGAGAGGCAATTGCATTTTCCCTTTGAATTATCAGGGCAGGGATGTTATAGCATGGATGATTATAGCAGACAGATTAGTCAGAAAGACTAAATCAGAGGGAGTGAAACTCTGCCTTGCAAACAATAACAGCCTCCACTGAGAATGCCTGTTGCCATCTCTGGAACAAGGAAATCTGGCTTTGCAAACATCTATCTAGATAGCCCAGGAACAAGTTATGTATAAGGGGGCTGGCAATCCCACTTCAACACCCCACATCACCTCACCTCCCAGCTTCCCACACCTGAAAGATACAGAGAAGATCCAAAACCTACCGCTTTGTACTTTGATTTCCATCATCCATCAGCTTGTGCAGAACTACTGAAGCAAATTGTATTTGTGCTAGCCAATCTCCTCTTCCTATGGTATCCCAACCTGGCAATGATATCCCTGCTATAAAGCAAATTTCCTCCCAGCCACAAATATGGAGCCTGGGGCTGCAAAGTGCTCTCTTAGTCATGCTGGCCTTTCTGACTGCTCTGGAAGGAGAGAAAAGAAGCCCAGAGATATTCTTATCTGGAGTTTAGCCAGTAAAGCCTGATCCCTTGGTACATTGGCCTAGAGACAAGAGCAGCCTCTGGCTGCTCCTCAATGCATGGATACTCAACCACATGCCATCATGGGCCAGCAACAAGTGCAACTTGTTACCTTGCCCATAAAAAGCAATGGGCCAAAGCAAGAAACTGAGAGCAACCTTCTACTAAGCTGCAAAGTAACCATAAAATGATATTTCAGGATGACCATTTCCATGCACAGCAGAGGTATGCAAAACATGATGGCTTAAATTTGAAGTTCATGCTTGATTTCTATTAATTTGTCCTGTGTTCAAGGTTTTGAAGAAGAATCCAGCAGATATTACTGACCTTTTCTTTAAGTGGTTTCTTATGATTTCTGAGCAAACTAATCTGACAATCTGACATAATCTTTTTTTCTACCAAAACCCTCCTGTCATCTAAAAACATGAATTAGAAATTTTCTCTAAGTTTCTTCAGACTTACAAATTTCTCTCCAAGTCTCCTGCAACTGCCCACCTCTACCAAGTTTCTCCCTGTCTTGGCTGAGAACCATTAAACAAACAAGAAAAACGATGTCAAATTTCAAAAGAACAATTTATGCCCACTCCGTGGTTTGGGCAAAGTTTCAGGTCAGTTCTTTATTTTACCTCTGCTAGCTCCCACTCCCATTCCAGTTTATGATCGAAACCTGAACCAAGGAATGCCTTTAGAGTGGCTACAACCAGTCTGGACACAAAACGCTAAAAACTAAGCTCAGTGATTTGTTTGTTCAAGAACACCAACCAAGCACCTTTACCATGTGTTAAATACAAGTTATTTGAAAGGCATTTGAAAGCTAAATTGGGCTTAGTATTACCTTTTATGTTTTATGGGTTGTGGAAATTTTCCCTGCTTAATTATCAAAGCATTTTATAGCCTTCTACAATCTCCAGAAGAAAAGAACAGAGGAGAAAGGTGGGGGAGGCAGCCTGATCCGTTAAGGCGCCCGGATGAAAGCCTGACCTCCAAAGCTCCGAGGGAATTGTAGAGTTTGTTGGACTTTGAAAGTAAAACAGTGACTGCCTTTTCGGGAGAGCTGGAAGCTTTGAAATTGGAAGCTGAGAGGCAGCAGCTGTAGTGATTTGTGTGGCACAGGCCTGTCATATCTTGGCTGATGTGTTAAATACAGATTCTCCATGGTGGAGTGCTCAGAGAGAGCTCAGCAGGCTTCCTGCTGGTCCTCCTACGGCTGGCAGCTCCTGCTCGGGGTCATGGTTGCAAAGGGCAGGAAAATTAGCGCAGCAGCCCAAGATCCATCTCCGCAGAGGTGCATGTCCATCTGTCCGTCTGGCACAGGCAAATAGAAGTGGGACCCGTGGAAGTACGGGCCCAACTCAGCTGCTACGCCCTGCAGAATCGCAAGCAATTTTAATTAAATTACAGCCCAAGTTATTCCTCTGATAAACAAGGAAAACTATTCCATAAGGTTCCCTTCTCCATGGCTCCCGCAAGCTCCCAAACTGCCAGCCAGGCTCAGGGCAGTCAGGAAGCTAGATAGGCTTTTCCTAGTAGATTGGTCACTGCTGGGGCAAGTCACAAAGAGAGGACTCTTTGCACATATTAAAGCTCTACTTACCAAGCTTACTTACTGACACTGCAGAATCAAATAATCAAAGAATAAATACTTCTAAAACTAGTCCAAATCTCTCCTTCCCCAGAGCACTCCAGGGGAAATTAGGCACCTAAGCTTCTCGGAAATCCTGCTAGGAATTTAACTGCATGTTGTATAATTAAAGCTCCTTAAAAACAATATGACCTTCCCAGACTGTCTTTTGAAGATTTTGGCACTTAATAGCAGTGAGTATGAAAGATTTTACAGTGAGCCATAAATTCATTTCCAAGTTTCAGTAATAAGGGAGTGTCACATTCATTCAGACTGCTTCCTTCCTCTTTCTATCAGACAAAGTTAAACACTGAGCACCGTAAATAATCTAGGCACACTTGACAGCATCCAAGGTTGGCCCAGATTTTTCAAAGGCTATTACAAGCTATTCAATGAGCTTCCTAATGCTGTCAGACAACTGCCAACTCAAGATTTTGAAAAGCACAAGTTTGCAAAGTGTATTTATTTCTTCCACACCACACTGAATGGACAGTGACCGTGACTTGTGCATGCAAACAATTTTGGTGCTTGTTCAGGTATGACAATGATACGGCAATTGTATTGCAAGCAGCTTGCCCAACAACATGTATAGCAGAAGAATTTAGCGTGTAAAAAGTTGGATTTACACGTGTAAGAATGAGGCCACAGAAGATTGCACTTTCAGAGGCGCTAGGTAGGTGCTAGGTGCAATTATTTGCTTTAGATCACAAAAAGCAAAACTCAACAGCTACTTTATTAATATCCTCTGTACTCACACATTTCCCAGCATACGTCTGGCTTATATCAAGGATGTCTACTTTAAACCATTGTTAAATGGTTCAAAATAAATACTGCATATACGTTCCATCCCCTCTGACTCTATCCAGCACTCCAAGCCAAGAAATCAAAGTGGCAGCAAGGCATACACATTTTGGCTTCACAACAAAGATAACCCATCTCTCTGCAAGATCTGAAGAAAGTGTGGGGATTGTCAAGTTGGCAAGAAAAAGAGAGGAGATGGTGAAGGGCGAAAAGCTAGACAGGAAAACAACTGTAAAGATTAATCTGACTCTGGGAGGAATGATTTTAATAAAACGTGCCTGGTGATGGTCAGGCACAATTTGAGGAAAGAGATCTTTGAAATACGTTCTTTATTTTCACAAGCTATTTATCATCTCTGAAGACTTAGCCCACTCCTGAGAAATGATATCTAATTTTTCACCTCTGCCCGGCTACAAGTTTTTTCATTCACTTTCATCTCATCTGCCTTCAGATAGGAGAACAGCCCAGTGCCACATCACTGTGGTCCTGCAAGAAACAGGGGCTCAGCACCAAACACGATGGTTTGAACCATCATGAAAAGTGGGTTAAAACAGCTGTGCAGAGCTACCAGTTGTCCAGCTGTGCTGCTTCACAACCAAGCGCTTCTTAGAGGGGCTTTTTATCGGAACAAGAAAATAAAAAAGAAAAAAATAAGGATTCGGTCAAATGAATGTAAACAGAAGTAAAGGCCTTCACCAGAAGATCACCAGAAGTAAATTCTTACAAGGTTTTTGCTCAAGTCATGCAGCCCTGAATTTATTACACAGTTCAACTGGAGTCAGGGAGACATTTTAATAAAGCAAATTTTGATAAAGCAATGATATGGGATTATATCCTGAATCCAGCATGAAGAGAAGAATCTCAATGAAAGAAGACAGAAATCACTCCCATAAAACTAAAAGCGATAGCAAAGACCTTACTCAAACTACCTCATGGGCATCCTAGGTAGACTTAGGTAACTCTAAGTTAGATAACATTTAAGTTCAAAATGCCTGTAGGCAGTTCAGGCTTACTAATCACAAGTGCTTCCCTTTGATGTGCCATATATTCCTTTCTACTGACAAACTTTGGAGACAGGCACTGGCTTTGTTGAAAAGACACATATTGTACTATTGTACATCTTGCAACGAAAAAACATACTACAACAGTCTGAGTATAGTCCAAAGCCACAGACTTACCAGCTTCCACTCTTCTTGTAAGAAGGCAACAGGGGTCGTGTATATTAACAAGCAGGTCCAGAAGGCTTTCTTTTCCTTCCTGGTGTAGCACTGGCAGCTAAAAATAAGAATTTGGGGTTATAAGAAATTATGATAAAATAGCAAGATACGATCATTTTAGGTTTCTGAAGACCAAGAAAGGAATAGACCTGCCATGGATGGAGACTACACCAAAAGGCAGCCTGGGCGATGGAGGCCGTGGCTCTAGACAGGGTAACTGGCCCTGCAGCCCAGGTCTACCTAAGCAAATGTTAAGGTAGCTAAGTCCCAAATCAGATATCTATCTGATAAATTAATTACCCTGTCTATCTATAAATTACAGACAAACTACCTCCAAGTTTGGCTACCAACATGTGGAGAGAAGAGTTATTTTTCTTCTGCTCTCAGAGGTTTTGCAGTCTTTTGGTTTGCTTGCTCTGAAAGAGAAACAAAAAAGCTTTTAAAATAAAAGTTAGTAACAACTTGCTCATATTTAATACGATGTAGTCTGTTTCTGCTGGATTTATGGTGAATTTTATCTTTGCAATCTTGGCATATGGTATCCTATGTTTTGGAGATATATTGTTTCTATTAATTCCTTAAGTTTTTGGTTCATTTAATGCCCAATTCAAAGAGCTGAGTTACTGGCATCAAGGACAAAGTCAAAGTCAGGCCACTATATGATTTCTGTGCTGCAGTTTTTGCACTGATTATCAGTAACTTTCTGAATAAGTTTTTTTTCCTGAGCCACATGCTGTAGGTGACCCTGCGTGTGTAGGGGGGTTGGACTGGATGATCTCTAGAGGTCCCTTCCAACCTTAAGCATTCTATGATTCTATGATTCTATGATAATGAACAGTTTTCTGTTTTTGTCTTTCAAATTTTCTTTTTCTCTCTCTCTTTTTTTTTTTTTTAACAGTGATGCTTTCAACTGGATATATCCACCCCCTGTTCCACAAGTTATAATAAGCATCAGCTCTTGATACTTCTATCTTGAAAAAAATATATATTACCAATAACGCATCTGCCTATTTGCACATCCACAGACTAAAGATCTAGGGTGACATTGCCTCCATGACTTCAAAAGCCCATGATTTCTGTTGGTGGGCAGAGATACATGCCATCCTCCCCAGCATCCACTCCCTTCTGGTGTGGTACCTACTCTCCCATGCTTATCCCTGTATTCTTGCTGTGAAAGGCTCTTTATCCCAGCTGTAGCTTTGCAACCACTTCCACATCTTTGCCTACAGACAGCCCATGACATATAGCATATTTTAATTCAGGAAGCATATTCATAAAGTATTTTTCATTTTCCTCTCTGCTGTTTGCTCAGCTCTTATCCTCAGTATGATTAGCTAGTGATCAGTGCTCCAGCAGTCAATTAATAGGAAGCAGAGGAAGAAGAAACAGCCAGTCATAGCAACCAGACAGGCAGGTAGCGTGGCAATAACAATATACATTTTACTTTGGGCCATATCTACAACATGAAATAAATTTTACAGATTTCAATGAAATTTTTTCTACAGTCCACCTGAACATCTTGCTAACTTACTGCTTTGTGAGAGTCCCAGGCTCATGTTCAAGGACACGCTACAGTAGATAATAGGGATGCAAACCACATGGCAAAACATGAAAGGAAGGAAAAAAAGCATCCATGCATAGCTCTACAATCCTGGTAGCTGTTTTAGTTGCGTATCACAGCAGTAGCTCTGATCCATGAGTAGGAAATATAGCATATGCTCTCTAATGCCTGCTTTCAGCTCCTACATACCTACAAGAAATGAGTAAACAACACTAGTGGAAAACCATAAGATTGTCACCTAGATAAGCTGCATAAATCTAGTATTTCAAATCTCTGAAAATGGAATTTGGCTGTTTGATTCAACCATAAATCAATATCCCTGTTAATCTAGTTTTTAGAGTGGCTTTTCTGTGCAGGTTTGAGAGTCTCAAAGGAATATACTGTTCATTGATTTATATACCACTCTTGCTGAAAAGGTGATTTACCATTGCTTTCTGCAAACAGTGAATTGAAGCTAGCTGGTTTCTCTGAATATGCAAACTCTGTACTATATATAAGGTAGGAGAGCTTGACAGTTTGTAACCAAGTAAACCATGCTGATCCCCAATGTTTACCTTGAGAATTACAGTGCATATTATAACTGAGGCAAAAGTTTACTGACCAAAAATTTAGCCAAATGAGAAAGTGTTTTGACATCTTTTCATATATTGGGACTGCTTCAATTTCTCTATTATTTCAAATTTTAATATAAAAATCTTTCTACCTCACAAAATTCACTTTGAAGAGTATTAACGATAGCATCTAGAAATGCCTCCAAAATTCATTTTACAACACTCTCAATCGGGACATACTTGGGTTTCAAGAAGTTTCCCTTAGACTTCCAGAAATGATCACTTATTTTAAGACAGGTTACTGCTTACAGTGTCAATTTTAAAAACTACTGCAGTGAGCATAACTTCCAGAAGATTTTTAAAACTCAAAAAATGCAGACTAGCCCTAACTAGTCCTGTAAAAAAACACCAATCAAGGATATCTGATCTCACTTCTGATTTTTCAATCAGGTTTCTCTCAGCTTGCTCTTCCTGTGTGTTTGATAACTCTACTGTCATTTTTATTTCTGTGTATACATAAAACACAGTCCCACCGTCAGCTATAACTCTTTAGTAAATATTTCAGGATGTTACATCTCCTAAAGACATGTCAGCTAACTTTTACACAACCCACCACTTTTACAGCTCCCTTCTATGATGAACAACTGTCACAACTGCTATGTATGGCTATATAGAGATTATATATGAAATTCATGACTGGAATTCAGGATCTTCTTCAGGATCTTACATCTACAAATAAATAAATAAATAGATAGATAGATAACCAATTCCAATGCACAAGACAGGAGAGCTGCAGAATATCTCTCTCATATGGCTTAGAGCAGTATCTTTTTACTCCTCCAGAAGAGTAAGGGAAGAAGACCCACACAATAGCTAGATAACTACTATTTCCTGAAATCATCAGCAGTGCAGAGCTGAGTAATCTGGAAATGTTTTTTTCTGTGTTCCTTGAAGGAAAACTCAGGAATATCCATGAATCTAAGTTCTTTGCCTTCAGAGGTGACATAGCTGTCTGCATACTGCAGGCATCAAGATAGCAGATATTTTCATTTTACTGATGTTTAATTTGGCAAACTATAGTCTGACACATTCTTTGTAGTATTTTCCTGCTTCTGGCCAGAACCATGCACCTCACCGGCCAGCTGAATAA
Source organism: Nothocercus julius (assembly GCA_013398735.1). NCBI lineage: Eukaryota > Metazoa > Chordata > Aves > Tinamiformes > Tinamidae > Nothocercus > Nothocercus julius. The sequence goes on along the minus strand of VZSV01000022.1, from coordinate 5,118,953 downwards.
TAAGGAAAGATTATCTGCTTTGTAAGAAATTGTGCCGCCACAGTCACAATACAAAATCAGTGTAATTTATAACTACTTCTCTCCCTTCTCCCCTCATTTTGGCCTGAACACTAAGTCTTTTATATCAACTTTCAGGCCATTTTTCATTTTAGAAGGTAATCGGTTTGGTTACTCAAGTGGAATGACAGAACACACCTGTGATCAAAGGGAAAGGTAGATGGAAAAAACATCTCCCAAGTTCATGTACATATGTCCATTACCCTGACCCTGTAACAGTGCCTCATATAGCTTTGGTCGATTATTAGACATTTTACAGTTATTTTCAGAACAAAGAAGCTATTGAGCATGTTTGGCATGCACTTGGTTCTTTATTAATTTAAACTGTCCAAAACAGTGACTTGAGAGAGGTCAAATATATCTTAATAAAAAAATAAAATAAAATAAAATGCTCCCATATAAAGGAACACATTCACAGAAGCAAAAGTCAGAAATTATCGTTCTCGTGGACAGAGAAAGACCACCCCCTGCTATTCAACTCAACTGAATTACTAGGGCCCTCCATAGAGGGAAGAAATCCCAGGTTCAAGACCCAGTTTAAACTGATTAAGGGTTTTCAAGACCCCTGTTTTAACTAATTCATGGTTTTCATCCAGTAACTGTTTTGACTCGCTTTCAATCCAGTGGAGAAGAAAACCAAACTTTGCATGTGGTGTTTTTTCACCATGATGGAACTCTTTTTTCTTTTAATTTTCTTTTAATTAACTTCATTTGTGCTATAAGAGAAACATCTCAGGATTATAGTGCTTACATGATAAAGTTAAGGACTACTATTCCAGTTCTGTTGTTGTTTCAGTACTGAAAGTAGAGAAGATTGCTAACTTCACACTTTAATGAGTATTCATCTTCAAGTTCATGGATTTCTAAACTAATCTTAGAGTTCTAATCTCTTTTCTAAAATCAGCTTTCATGTTTATCCAGGAACCATGACCAAACTAGAAAAGGGGGAAAAAAATGGTGCAAAAGGAGGGATCACCTCTGAACAGAGAGCTATGAATCTAATTACGAGCTAATCTGATACACATTGCTGCTTCCATCTTCTGGCTAGTTTACACAACGTGCTCCTCTCAACATATGACTGGATCAGAAGGAAAGATAGAGAGTTGACTTCAGTTCCTCATCATCTGACTGTTTGTTTACTGCCTTGCTTTATTTGAAATTACGAATTGTTTGCTTGTAGTATTATCTTCCACTGCTATGAAGGCAAGTTCAATGGAACGGAGGCTTATGTGGCTTCATCACATAGGAGATATTCAGTAAAGTCCTTCAAGAATGAAAAGACGGATGGCCTGCCTATGTGGCCCTTTGCCACACCAGTAAAAAACAAGAATGAAAAATAAAGAGAACCTTCCCTATCCCCTCCACCCATCCATGACATGTAAAAATAATGTATGAACTATTGTGTAGAAAACAAAGCATTCATAAAATTTTCTCCAGATTTTTTTTTTTTTTTTTACTTCTTTTTTCCATTAGTTTTAATCTATCACAATCTAAATACAAAATAACCTTTCCACTCTTTTGCTTCTTCTAGGCAATTTTTTTGTAAGAGTTTTTTTTTTTTTTTTCTCCTGTCCATTATAAATTTGCACTGTTAGAAGACATATTTTCATTGCTTTACAGATGAAGGAGATGTTTTCCTCCCTCTTGGCATAAGCTTTTTCCCCTGGTGGTATGTAGGCCCTTCTCTCTCTCTCCCTCAAACAATAAGTGATACAACACATTCATCTTTTTCTTCTGGGATTATGAAAAGCAGGTGTTAGGAATTCCAGCAACTGCCATTGCAAAATCCTTGTATCATCTTAAAAGGCAGAAAATACAATCTTTAAAGTGTCATCCTATTCTAGGATCCTATTCTAGCTATCAGAACAAAAGTAAGCAATATACAAGCCAAGCAAAGAGGTGCTCACCGTTCTAAACACATGTATTTGCTCAAAAGCAATCTCTTCTCACTCAGGGAAACAGCTACAGTTCTGTAGCAAAGGTGAGGGCAGTGAAGTTGCACCCCCCTCTGATTTCCCATGGAATATTTCCTTCGCAACAGCATGGAGCGTGCTAACATTAAGGCACTAGGCAGACAAAAGGATAGATAAAAGGACAGGCAACCCACCCTATTCCTTGTTTTGAGGATGGAAAGACAAAACATCCAAATTTATAAAGCTACCAGTATCCATAAGCAGTGAAACCCTATAGCTGTAACCTATAAAGAGACATGAGCTTGTTCTGCCAGTCCTCCACGCTGACAAGAAGCCTACAGCTGTGGTTAGCAAGGCACCATGCCCAAGCTAATAAAGTTCAGCTGAGAAGCAGGGTATATTAGTTTAGGCCTAATGCCATACTAGTTTGCTATATGGCTTCCAGTCAGCTCAGAGTAAGGACAGAGCAAGCTCACATCTGCTTGCAGAAGATCACGTAGCCATTATTTTAGATAAATATAAAAACATAGCATAGGAACCCTTCAGATGTGCAGACATGCAGTAACTGGAAATGTATTTGCCTTTGCATGCATATGTGCTAAACTCTGCCCCATCAGCAGAATGCATTCATCCTGGCTATCACCCGCTTGAGCCAGCAGGTATTTCATGCCCCAATCAAAAGCTACAAATGGAATGACTAGCTATGACGGAATGACCATCTGGATGGATGAGGGGAGAGCAGTGGATGTCATCTACCTTGACTTCAGCAAGGCTTTTGACACCGTCCCTCACAGCATCCTTCTGGGCAAGCTCC
>VZSV01000022.1:5033104-5115092 GCA_013398735.1 Nothocercus julius | reverse complement strand
ATTCTATGATTCTATGAAATGCTACAGCCAGACAGAGGTGCATGGCTAAGAAGAGTCTGAAGATTTGGGGATGTATATTTCACATACAGAATCTGCTACTCCAAGTTGTTGAAAAAATCTTTAGCAGCAAGTGAAATTAGGAGGTGAAAAGTGAGGTAAAGCTGCTAGTGCTGCCCCATGAGATCTTCATGTGGTATGTTAAGTTGGGCTTGTGCTATGAAATGCTGCATACATGGTGTCCTGATATGCGCATGACATGTTTACAGCTGACAATTCTAATCCTATTTTAAGGGAGAGACAGCTATAGCAGAGATGAAGAATGTGAAAGGAAAAAACACCTGTCAACATTCACCTTTCTGTGGCTAATACCACTAGTATGAAATGCTCAGGTCTATTTTGTAAGAATGATTATATTCTGATATACTTTTCTTAGAAATAAGAGCTTACCTGTTTCTCCATTACTAGCATGATGCTACACCACAGGTTAAAATGCTACTACTCTTCTGAAATTGTGTTAAATGTAATGCTTCTCTTTAAAAGAGACATTCTAAGATGAATGCTTGCAAAGCACAAGACACCTTTCAGATAAAGTTTGCTATCAATATCTGAAATATTATTATTGCATCCTGCAGATACATTTCTTATTTGGAGATCTAGCTTTTGGCCTCTAGGAAAGACAAGAGCTTTTTCATCCTTTTGGTTCAGTACGATATTAACAGAAAGGGATGAAAATATCTTTAAATTAACACAATTTTTCACATTTCACTGATGAGAAAAGAAGCTGCTTCATTCATTACTGTCACATACATATGGTGGCTTATTTCACATTCCTCATCCACAGAGAAATATCAAAGTAAAACTATGAAGAGCCTCTTAATCTCTTTGATGATTGTCAAGTATACAGTTGTGCAGACCTCTCAACTGAAGCATGTCAAGCTGTATATTGACATTTATATGACAGTCTCAGAATTGTTAAGCTACCTTCACCAAACAAGATGAAGGCAAAAAAAAATTTTTTTTCAGTGATCTTGTCTTAGATAACTACAGTATTCAAATTCTCAGGCTAATCCCACTAGAGACACAAAGCATTGAAAATACCTGCAGGGAAGCATGTGATGTAAACCCCAAGGTAGGATGCAGGGAGCTGGATTCAACTTTTAGTTCTGTCACAGATTTTTATGCAAGAGTAGATTCACTGAGTTTCTCTTTTGCCACCATTAAATCACAGAATATAATCACAGATGTGTTCCCTATACCTGGAAGTGTTAGGAGAAAAGAAACCATGTGCATATGAGGTATTTGATATTTATGTAATGATTTATTGCCAGGACATGTGAATACAGTACAAGATTTAGCAACAACCTCAAAATGAAATCCTAAGGCCATTAAATTGTCAAACTCTTCACATTTGCCAAATTCAGACAGCATAACTAACTTAGAAGCATCCAGTAACTTCTCCCATTCACTGAAGTGTTACTGTAAGTTTAGCATTGACTTCACTGGATACACGGTTATAGTTGAGAAAAAACCTTTCTCACAAAAGCCTCAGTGAAAATGGGTTTATATCTCTTATCTGGCATTGATCAAATGTCAAGATCAAACGTTCCAGTGGCTTTTACCCAGTCCCACAGATTGAATGATATTCATGGGATTTGAAAAGCAAAGGCCTTGTTGCTATATGTATACAATTCACTAAGGTAAAACTCTTTGCTCCACCCAAAGTTAGAGTGACAGCAGTGTTTACACATATTCTTCTCATGCCAGGTATGTGTCCAATAAAAACAGGCCTTAATTCTGATCTCATATATACTTGTTTTCACTGGAAGGAGTTAAATGATTCAAGATTTGCCACAGTTAAGCGAAATTAGAAATAGGCTCAATCTCCATTTTCCACATTAAAAAGAAGAGTTGGGGAGGAAAGGAAGTGATCTGAAATTCATCTGAAGCTCCAAATCAGAATCTAACCTGAAAACTGAGGTCAGTTTAAAATACATATTATACATGCATATATAGATTTACATTTTTTTTCTTTAAAGTCTGAAACTTACCAGGAAGAAAAAAAAATTGAGAAATGTCCATTTGGCCTCTTTTCACTTTGGAAAATTTTGTACCTCTCAGCATCAACTGCACTTGACACTGAAAATTCTGATCTATTAATCAGATAAAATGTCATGCTTCGTTCTATACATATTCACACTTGCCCTGAATTAAGGTAATTTTTGTTCTAAAGTAGATATCTTTATTAAAACAAAAATATTTGTGAATGCATGAATTATTGGTAAGAGACACTAATTTTCAATTTTATATACGATTCTGGAAGGAAAACGTAAGCGTAGCGACCTTTTCTCCTCAGTAAACCTTTTCTTCTGCAAATCTAATATCAAATAATTTCCTTCACTAATTATATTACAGACAATTGACTTTTCAAGTACCATTTCAGTGCTGATATTTACAAGGAACAAGAGGACCAATTTTATATACTGCAGATCTGAAAATTACTCTTGGACTTAACACAGTCATTTAAATGCCAAGTTTTAGTAAAAGCCTCACAAGTGTCCTGGATTTGTAGCTTATGAAAAGTTTCGTTCTTTAAAAGACTCTCTGAATAATCTTGCCAGCAAACTGGTGGTAAAATAGTTTTAACGCTTCTGTGAAAACTGTAGCACAGATTATTAGAGATTATAACACAGTGAGCGAGGCCTTGGAGAATACATTAGATTTTAACAGTGCTTGAAAGCTTAACTAGAAACTGATCAAAGAACTCCCTTCCTCTCCTCAGTATAGAAAGCTCAGCCTTTTCACACACACACAAAACGAAAGCAATACACATTATAAAAAATGAAAATACTCAGATTCAGAATGGCTGCAACATTCCCGCAAAGAAAATTGATGGGTTACGTTACCCCTGTGCTACAATACTGATTTGAGGCTACAGAACTAGAAACCTCACGAGAGTCTGCCATGGTACTTTCCAACTTAAAAAATTGCTTAAAATTTTATGAATATTTGTATCAGAAATAATAGTGGACAAGAGTGGCATCTGAGTATGGAACTTGCCTGTGTTAGCAGTCAAGATGGAACAGCACAGAAAAAGGAATTACTAAAGGAAGGACACCAGGTTGTGGCTATTCAAACCTGGCTTTAGGTTAAAAAGGTTCCCAAAAGGCTTTAGTATTTGCAGCTCATTATTTCCTTGAGAAATGAAATACTGTATGCCATACTACTTAATGTTACTTAATCTTAAACTGATTTTTTGACAACTTTTGTGCATGTTTTTAGCTGACTGCTGGGAAAGTCTGGAACGACATCTGTTGAATTTCCAGCCCTTTTGAAAACCACAGTTCATATGATCATATTGGTGGTCCTCAAACGTTATTTTCCTGAAGCTTGCTGTGGTCCTACCTTGACATGCATTAGAGACAAAACCTACACGGTCTTTTCAAGGAGCCATTCAAAAGTTAAGTGCTCGGTGGTGGGGAAAGCAAAGGATTGCTACTTGATCAGAAATGAGCTTCTAAATGGAGGATAGGATTAAATGATGAATTCTCTATGTAGCAGCATCTATGGAGCCTTGAACTGCTACACTGCTAAATAAATATATCCATAAAAAGGTGGTGGGGTGCGAGAAAGAAGTGAATGCTAACAGATGTTATGGTTGTTTAGGGCTTGGTCCAAACCAAAGCAGGGCATGAAGATGGGCATGGCAGCAACACAGTGGTAAAAATAAATATAAAACTGAAGAAAAACCTTTTTGAATGGGAAAATACAAACTAGTTTTACACCTGAGAGGGTACTGACAACAACCATTTCCTTACCAGGAGGCAGGTTGCAAGACACTATAAGAGAATTTGGAGAAGGCCTCTATATTCAATGGGAGCCAAAAGCAAAGTAAATATTAGGCTTCTTCTTAAGGAAGGGGAGGAATAGAGAATCAGCTAGGGCATTGCAGGGTAGAGCTGGGCCCAGCCAAGTAGAGCTTCTCATGGCAAGCATGTTTATCAAGAGTGGAATTGCTAACTGCAAACATTGGAAAGGTGACAGGCAGTCTGGGATTTGACAGAAGTATATAAAATAATGCATGTTCTAAAAAAAGCCAGCTCAGAGCATCTCTTCACTCTGCCTTTGACTTTGGTGTCAGTGAGATAAAATACAGCTAAATATCCAAAGAAATTAAAGATAGTGCTTTTCTCTAAAGCATATTATCAAAATAAGAAACACATTGTCACAAGAACTGGGGAGCTGGGGCATTAAGAAGATTTCAGTAATGGGATATCATCACTTATAAGAAACTTTTGGAAGAGATATTATACCCAAATCTTTGGAGTTAAAATCAATTTTTAGATTCTAGAATTAAAACTATGTGCAAGGAAGATCAGACGAGCTGCTTGCACCAAAATTCATAAATCTCTTTTAGGAGCCTGTTGTTGAGTCTGAAAATGCAGTCTGCAAAACCAAAATGTGCTGAAGTTATTTTCTCATTGTGGCAGAAGGGATAGGAAGATCTTGCGAAAACAAAACCAACCGAAAAAAAAAAAAAAAAGAAAAAAAAGCTCCAACAGTCCTGATTGCGCTTCATTTTTCTGAATTCTATTCAAACTCCCTTTTTGATTTTGCCCATTGCTGTACGAGGTGTGTGATCTAATATTTCAAATTCATTCCCCTTCTGATCTAGATTTACCAGACACTTTGAAGTTAGACATAGTGACACCTTTTCAAAATGACTTAGACAAAAAGATTGCCTGCATTTTTTGGTATGTCTATGAAAATGTATAAAAACAAATTCAGCATGCTTTAAAAATGGCCTAAAATACATGTGGCAAAAAGCATTTTTGTGTGTCTGTCAGATAAACATAGAGAGGAAATCATGTATTTTAAGAAAGCATCTTTACATAATTTAGCAAAGACTACATTCTTTGGAAACCATTTATCCAGCTCTAGCTGAAGATATTTAACCAACCACGTACTTACAAGAGAAGGCAAGATTTGTCAAAAGAAATAATGTCTTTCAAGACCGTATAGCAGACAAGCTTTCAGGCACACAAGTCTTCAGCCTTTTCTTTTTTTTCTCATCTATACAGGGTGATATAACAAAATAAATCACTTGTATGCCAAAACTGTAGCTACAACAGTGTTACACTCCCAAAGCTGAAACCTCAAAAGACTCGCTGCATATGAACATAAGTTGTCAGCTAAAAACTCTTCTGGCATACCGGCCAACAAAACCCAAACCCTCACTAGCAAACATTTCTGCAAGAGCCCTTGTTGAAGTTCTACCTTAAAAAAATGTCTGGTGAGAATGAAAACCTGACAGTTTTCTTTTAGTTTTATTTCATTTTTGACTGTTGATGTTAATAGGAATGTCCTGTTCAAAGAACTTCAACGCCAGAAAAAAGAGACAGACACAGGGGTGACTGAATGCTGTAGATTCCTTACAGTTATAAACGAAATACCGGAAAATACATCTGGGAGCCACATTTCTGAAGGCTGCGCAAACTGAACCAAATGAAGCTGCAGGCTGAAGCAGCTTTAGAACTGAAAGCAGACAGAGTCCTACATTTGCAAGTGACCAAAAATGTAAAGAATCATTTCTACCTTCAACATTTGCAGTTGAAAGACTCCAGTTTCACCCAGACTGTTTTCAATATAAATGCATCCTGCCTTATTTACTTCTCCCAGACATGCAATGAAGGGCGACAGCAAATGCCAGAGAAAATTGCTGCTTTGCTTCTCAATATTCTCCTGTGCCTTTTTCAACTTAGTGCTGAAATAGCAGCGTTACATGGGTACCAATGCCCATCCCACCATTCCCATCAGAGGAAGCAATTACCAGGAACACGAGCTGTGCAACAGCAACCTTTAAACTCTTGAAAGTATGCTGTACATGCAGACTGTCCGACTCCTGTATCAAAGACCCTTACTCTAGGCACATTTGGTGAACAAAAACTGACTAACTGCTTGGCAACATTACCCAAGGGTTATCTTTCTCCAGCGGCCCTGCCGATCACAGTTGGGCTTTGAGCGGCAGGTGACTGTAATCTTTACCCACACACCTATAAGCGATTTCAGTGACAGAAGAAACATTTATTCCTGAGAAGTGTCTCACCTCTATTAGCGTTTTCCATTGCTTTTGGTATTTATCAATACTTTCTTTAAAGAGACTTTAAGGTAGATCACCACTTCCATTTACAGCCTCTTCCGCACTCATTCCTCCTCAAATCCCCGCGTTACCATTTGCCCATTTGCACATGCAACACAGCGCAAGAGGGAGAAAGCCCTTCCCCTTGGCACAGGCTGGGCTTCCTGGGCACAGGCACCCTCTGCAGTCCTCACCTACAGCCTGAAACCCCTCCCGGGTTGGTGAAGAAGTTACATCCCTACCGCCTGCCTGGCCCTCAGCCACAGGCCAGGGCAACCACCGTTCCTCTCCCCATGGGAGAGAGGAGCAGCCATCCCTGCTCTCCAGGGGTCTTGCAGGGACAAGCTGGCTGCTGCTTTTTCCTCGGTTGCGTCTTCCATGGAGTTTCCATGCTCCCTCATTTCCAAGCACGAGACCACAGCTCGCTCAAAAGTGCTGTCTGCTGCCTTGGTCTGGAAGGCGTCTGCAGGCTGCCCTGCACGCAGCGCCTCCCGCGCGGCGCTCCCCGGGACCGGCTGCAACAAGAAGCTGCTGTGACCCTGGAAACAAATGGAGGCTCCTGCAACGAGGCAAAGCCACAGGAGAGGTCTGCTGAGCCAAACTGCAGCACAGAGCCCAGCTACGCTGGCGATTACAGAGTGAATTCACAGAAAAGACAGGAGTAGCAGCAAGAGTATGAAAAACAGCCAAGCAGAGGGGCAAGCATTGTACCTGTTGAAAGTTGCCAGGTACTCATGTAATTTTAAGAGTGGTTATTTTGGGCTGTAGAATGATTTGTTGGTTTTGATTTTATTTTTCAAGATATTCCTCACAGAAGCAATAAGCTCCTTAGAGCACAGCCCCTGTTGTTGGTAGGCGGCAAACTAGAACAATGAGGCACCACAAGCCACCGCACTGCAAATAATGAATAGTTTTAATTTAGGAACGCTTGTGTTTTTATTTATTTAACTATATTTTTAAAACCAAGTTGCCACTCCCAGGATACTTCAGCCAGCTTTGCAGAAATGTAGACAAACTGGAAGCCTTGAAAAAAAAAAAAAAAAGTAGCAGTTAAGTATCTGTGGGGAGGGTTGCACTGGGGAAAAAATGAAAGGAGGAACTGCTGCATGTACAGCTTAACTAAGTAATGACTAAGAGGACATGTGTCAATTGGTTAAGAGTATCTGCTCAGAATAAATGGCTAGAAAAAGAATAAAAATTTAGGACAATGAGAAGACAACAACTAGAAATAATGACAACACTGAAAAAAGGCAAAATTTACACCAAACATCACATATCTTTTCCTGAACAGATCCTAGGAATTAGAATATTCCCATGCATCAGGGTAGAAATACTTTTCGTAGTACACATTGCTTTACTCCCCATCCACCTCTTTTTAAAGTCAGTCAGCATGGAGGACACAATCTTGCACCATTAACAAATGGATCAGAAACCTTTAGCATCTCCTAAGGTAAGGACCTGCTGGTTATAGGGAATATATTCATTACAGATCTCATTTTTCAGATTTGTCTGTTACTTATGTAAGATAAAACCAAAAGCAATCAAGCAATCAAGTGGAAAAAATAATAATAATAATAATGTGCCTGTTCATCAAAATGCTAACACTGAAGTCATTTTGTACTGTTCTTTTTCTTAGAGCAGAGTCTTTTAGAACAAGACAAAAAATACAGACTGTTGCACCCCAAATCCCCAGATATTTTAGGAAAAGCATTGACGTCTAAAAAAATTCCGGTGTTCCTGGACTCTTCAATTGGTATCTCTTCTGCAACTGGTTAAGTAAAAACCAGGTGTGTATTCTCTTGAGTTGCCTCTGTGGATGTATATTTGAGAATGACAATTTCTGGATGATATTCAAACATTCCTCTGGATCCATGTCATCTTGGCAAACAGCTATAGATGCACATACTGACCTGTATCTCTTCATCTGCTCTATGTTCTGCTCAGCCCTATAACCACAGCCAGTATTTGGATTTCATCACACAGAGGTGCCAAGTCTCTGCAGAATTAGAAAAGAGGAAATGTGTGTGACTCATCCTGAAGAAGTCCAGATGTAATGCTCCCATTACCTGTTATAGTGAACACTTACCATTTCAAAACTGGTTTGATGTTCAGCGGTTTCGTTGACAGTTTCGTAGCTTTTTATTATTATTTTGTAGAGCTGCTCTCAAAATAATTTTTTTTCCTATGATGGATGCATAGGAAACCATCCGCAGCATTCAGGTTACTACTACTTCTCAGCCTAAAGCCCACCTTCTCAGTTTACTGTTCAACTTTAGTCCTAAAGGAAAACTTCATAACTTTGGCGAAACTTAGCCAAAGTATTAACAATGAAGCCCAACGGGCAGACATCACAGCAGTGCTGGCGCGTGCTGGTCAGCTAGCTGCCCACGGCGTGCAGCGGCACAGAGCAGCAGACCGCCCTTGTTTGAAAGGTTAGACCCAAGGCAAGGAATGGAGTTGACTTAGAGTTGACTACTAAGCAGGTTACACATTTCGCTGTCTGCACTAAAGTCCTTCCTCTGCACCATCACAGAAGCCTCTTGTACTCCTCTGTCTGATGTGCTCAATTTGGTATAATTTACTGACCACAGTACTTACTTAGGAGCATTTAAGCAATCCCTTTCTTGTCTCCATTTTTTATGTAAGCTAACATTTTCCACTGGCTTTGGGTTGAAAATCAAAAGTATAGGATAGTATCCTTCAGTAGTCGCAGACAAAACCATCTGTTCTCCAAGACACAGCAGCTGAATGCTTCAGTCATTTAAGAATTGCTGATAGTATATATGCAACTTCCTTCTAAATAAATACCCAGCAAAGACAAAAAAGTGTTTCTAACGTCATGTATATGCATTTAATACATGATCTAAAGTTCCATACAGCTCACTTCAGTGACTTATTCAAGGAAAGTAAAAAATGAAAATGGAGGGTAGATATAAGTAGGGCAGAAACTTCTTAATTTTTAAAAAAATAAGCTGGCAGCATGTCCCAGTGCTTCCATGCACCATTCACCAATATTTACAGAGGTGCTGTCTCATCTGTTCTGCAGACTGGAAACACAGGGTCAAGGTATGTGAGTTGGTAAGCATTAAATATTCTTTTGCCTGGAATATTGCTTCTTTTTATGCCATTACATATTTCAGTAAACCAAAGACATCAATTTTCTACAAGCTTGTGGGTATACTTGAAAGAAACCTCGTCTGGCACAAAGCAAATCTCCACTTTGCTTATGCTCATGTTTAACCGCAGTTGAGTTTGGGGCCACTAAGTTGTCCCTAGGTGGAGGTCACTGAAATACTGCTCTCACATCAAGGCTGGCCAGAGGCCTGAGACTATCAACTCCGTGACCTCTTACAAAAAAATATGGTCTAAATTCGGTAACTTCATCTGATGCCTTTACATTGAGCGCCAACGTATCTGAGCTGTGATTTGAGCATCCAAGCTTGCTGCTGTTTAGCACAACAGAACACACCAGAAAAAAATAATCTTCTTATATGATTTCTGCTAACAAAGACAGGCAAGAAAGTGAAGACACGTTTATAGCCCTGTTGTTTCCTGAGCTGACATCAAACATTAAATTTAAAATTAGAATTAATTTAATTTTAGAACTAATTTAATTTTAGAATTAAAAGAAAAAAGAGTGCTCAGAGAATGAATAAACCAAAGATAAGAAAAAACACATGCATTTTCCATAGCACTCTTATTTTGTAGCTATTTATAATATGCGATTAGCATGGAGCAGTCTGGTGTCTGCTCTGGCAGTTTCAACTTAGAGCTGAAAGAAAGATGTTGGTTAGTGTTTGAGAGAGGTGCTCACTCTTGTCCGTTCAGTTCCAAGTGAGGTTACATTATCAGCAGAAGGCTGGGTCAGAAGATGTTGCAGGAGGATAACAAAAGCAGGAGTTTCCAGGTAAAAGCTGTTTTGAGAGTGAACAAAAATTGTTTGCACTTGAAGACTGCTGCCAGGGAGACATTTAGACAACAGAAAAATATTTTACCATGGCTCAGGACAAGAGAGACTTCTGTGCTTCTGAAACCTCTGGCACGTTCTGTTTTAGGAATTTCGATTCCACCACTACAATACTTCAGCATTTCCTCCACGCTACTTGAAAGAGAGACAAGCAAGAGAGAGGAGAGAGCTGTGCAGAAGCACACTCATATTAAATGTGATTTTAAAACAAGAAAGATGTAACCTTTTCAAACACATGCTTGGAATAAATGATAATTATAAACATTCATTTATATAAAAAATATTCCAGGATGTTCTGAAACGGCGGTTAAAGTCATGGATGATTATCCATATACTACTTACATGCAATATTTACAGGTTTTGTTTAATATGATGCCCAAACTTTCCTCTATTAAAACCCTCACTTTCTCTTTTTTTTTTAAATACTTTTTCCAAGTTTTGCTCTTCTGAAATAATGTTTCCATGAAAGATACTGATTTCAGATTTAAATACAAACAGTAATAACAACTGTATCCATTAAAAAAATAGCCATTGTGAAATTGTCGAGATCTTTAGTAGAAAAGTGGATATCTGCATTACCATCCTCCTAGTGTGATGAAGCATGTGCAATTCTTAAGGGGATAGATGAGAAATAACCTACTCAGGCATTAAGCATTTAACTATGTCTATGAAAACTTGCTTGAATTTAGGCAGGCTTTGGAGAATGAGGGGTTGGGAGCACATGCTTGATACACAGGTGTCACAAGGGTGACCTGTGGTGGAACTGGGTGGGTTTGCCATTGTGATTAAAAAAAAAAAAAAGAGAGAGAGAGAAAGACAGGGAAAAAATCAATCAAACGAGCAAACACACCGTCCTCCTAAAATGCACAGGAACAAACCCCTCTGTTATAGGTCATCTGTTCAGGCTATAAATTCCAGCTCTCAAAAGCAAGGAAATGACACGGCCAAGGCTCAGAGTTCAGAGATCAGGGCAGACATACGCTGCAGGATGGCCTGGAGAGTGATGATCTTGTCTGTTGGGTTTGACTGAATTTGCAAGAAAGGGGAAAGATGTGGTCAAGGAGCCACAAATATGAAAACCAAAAAGCAGGTCAGCATCAGAGAGATGGATTTGGCCACCTCAGCATACCCTCAAAAGTCCCAGGGAAGTTATTTAAAGCAAATTTCAGAAATTCACATTTCAGTGGTACCTAAGTACTTAAAGATGCTGACTTTTGCTTCCTGACACCATGAGCGATTAGACATTTCACCCAGGTAGGTGTCTTGAAAAACCCAAGAAAATATCCAGCAAACTTTGAGAATTGTGTCTGCAGTGGACATATTGTTTTTGTATTAATAATGTGGTGACCATGTGGTTAAGAGAAGCAAGTATTAACTGCATTCACTGAACTGAATAAAAGTAATAGTAAAATAAATTGACAATTTAGATGCAAAAATATCTGCCTCATGTAGTCAGTACAATGAAAGTCATTTCACTGAGCAAATACCTTTTAAAGCATTCTGTGAATTTTCAGTTGTTTCCATTCCCTTCCAAAGCTTGCCAACAGAAATGAACATCTCTTTACATAGAACACTTTAAAAATCATAAAGCAAGCATAAATAAAATTTAAATATACTTTTTAAATCAGGATTACTTATGCAGGCCAGAGTTCAGTGAATAAAAATGTTCTGGGACCGCATTCTAGGTTAAAACCTAGGCAAAACAAGGCCATCCAGAAGGTGTCCAAGGAACTTAAATAATGGCATTTTCTAAATTTTGGTTGTTTTTGTAACCCTATTAACATCCGTAGAGGATAATAAAACAAGTGAAAAGTGAATATCATCTAAAGAAGTATTTCTAGGTTTTTCCAGAAATCCTAGCAGAAGAAATCTGGATTACTTTAATTTGAACATCTCCTATGCACTATATATGTTTCTAATTTAGTCATGACTATCTATGACTCTAAAAAGAGAGTCAGAATTTGAGAATTTTGTTAAAATGAGGCAACAAAATACACTCTGTTCTGCACCTAGACAAGATTGCAAGCTCACTTTGGAAACCTGCAGGGAGAAAAAAGGAGCATTTCTGCTTTTCCTGATAACTTCTGATTCCAATTATCCTTTGTAAATAGAGAAGGTGATATTTTCATCACACAGCACTTGCAAAAAGCCAAGGGTCCAAAATCCAAAATTACCTGACTACAGTGGCTTAAGGTCTGAGCCGACCCTCCCCAGTATTCACCCTATGGATATGTGGACTCAGAATGGTCCCTGAGTAAACAACTAAGGTATTGTAACCAAATTTTTAATGTATCTATTTTTCTGTATCTTTCTAATAAAACAAAAGATAATAAAAATAGATCATTTATTCAAACAGTTGGGCTCTGGAAACCAATCGGGCCTGTTTCTTCAGGTACAAAATAAAGCATTCCCATGCAAGATGCCAAGATTTTCTATAATCTTGACTCTTCAAACACATGTGCGCCTCTCATTTCTGAGATCTACCATCACCTTCATCAGTGACTTCCGAATGGACATCTCTTTAAAAACAATGGCCCTTCACAGGAGTTTGTGAAAGCACAATGAATTATGAATTTAATAGAGTGATATTTTTATGTCGGTTTCCCTCTCCTGTAGCATAGATTGGAGCTGGCAGTTCCGTCACGGAAGATTTCTTGTCATTGTAACACTTCTTGTTGCTATGTAAAGAAGCCAGGATTGCTAATGAAAACTATTGTTTTGTGCCATTTTCAATTATAAGAAGATTTGGGAACGGCTTGTGGAGATGTTGTGTTGATTCTTCGCCTCCGTACTACCTCCCGCATTCGTCTTTTTATTTCGTCTTTCATCTCCTTTATGATGCCCCACATCCCATCATGCCACACTGCGCTGGTTAAATAAACCCCTAAATCTAGCTTTTGTGTAGCACTAATCCTTTTATTTCCTAAATCTTATTTAATCCAAAGGGCTTCCTTTCATCTCTTTAACTGTCAGCTGGGTCACTACTGTTCCCTATCAACAGCTCCTGCAAATCCTGTATGGAGTTAAAAAGCTTTCAAGTGTTTCTATGATTCTCATTAGCTTCTACTCTGCCCAGCACCTGTTAAATACCATATTGCTGCAGTGCACACGCTCCTGCCTCTCCCTCTCCCCAAGGTGGCTTCCACTTCACACTAGCACTAATCAGGTTGGAAAGGTTGAGTCCCACTGCCCATTTTCCTGGGAAACTCCCTGCCCTAGTTCCGGCTCAAACATTAGCAAGGCTCGCTTAAAGATGTATTGTTTAATACAGTACAGAAAAAAGGAAAGGTCTTAACCAGCTCGGCTCAGGGAGAGGGATCACAATAGGACTTTTCCCGGTGCCACAGGAAAGGATTTATTGGTTGTTTTTTCATGCATTAAATCGCTGCTCAGAAGAAAAGGCATCCGCATTTCCCCGCTTCTACTCTTGCATCTCCTCTTGATCCCTCACTGGCTAAGGGACCTGAGCTGGATCAATAGTTTGAGGGAAGAGGCAGCTTTCAAAAGTTGCTCTCCGTAATGAGCATCTGTTTTTGTAATACCCAGCAGGTTTCTGCTGCAAACTCCTATCTTCTCATAGCAAGGAATCGGTAGAGAAAGGTCTTCCTGGGGATAAGACACTAAGCAGAACTCGCAGCCAAAGGCCACATCAGTTCTCACACGGGTGTGTATTTGGAGACCACGGGCGCCAGCTCGCCGCTGCCTGTCCTTCGGCAGCCCAGACCAGCTCCTCACGCTCGGCTGTATTTTGCCAATCTCAGAGAGGCAGTGCAGATTCCTTACAAGTCTCCCACTTCTTGCAACCTCCCACCGCCCAGGAGGCCACAGTAAAAGCCAAAGCACAGAGCTGGCACGGCTAGAAATATCATGCCCTTCAAAGGGAGGGAAGCGCCTGTTGCTACACCGCAGCCCCAGAGGGATCTCATCAAGGCGGTCAGCCTTCCCTCCGGCACCCCCTCACTCCGGCCTGCCCACGCACCTCCCTCCCAAAGCTGCTGGAGATTTTAATGCCACAACACAAGACGAGAATCCAAAAAAGTGAAGAGGTCAGAGGCAGCCAGTCTCTTTTGCATCCTACTAGACAAATAGGCCAAAATATCAGATGTTTCTGTCATTTAGTGTTTCACTTTCAAATTACTGCAGAGTGCCTGAGTACTGCGGCGACAAATTCCTCCTGCAGTAGGTTTATTTTTCCTATCTGTCTCTTGTTCACATTAGCTTGCTAACCAAGAAACCCTTTCTTGTATAACAAATAGAGGGCAAGACTCTTCTATAACATTTTTTTTTTAAATCGTCATTTATTTTCATATTTTCCCCATTAACATAGATAGGTGTGAAAACGAACATACTAATGGTGGGATCAGTGTAGTAGGATTAGTACTGGCAGGTGAGCACCCTTGTTTCTCACTGATGGCTGCTGTGAATGCAACAATGTAGTGGGAAAGGGACCATTCAAGCCCTCATTCAGCATCCTCCTGCCATGCAGGGAACAGCAAGCGTCTGCAGCGCTGCGCCAGCAGCCCCAAAGAGAGCACCCACTGGCCAGGAGGGACGAGGCCTGTGTCACTGTATAACTTAACATCCTTCGCAGCGACATCCAAATCCTGGCTAAACCTACCATATAAACAGTCTTCTTTACATGCAATTATGCACTGAAACTCAACTATTTATATATGTTGGACAAAGTCCATTCCCAAAAATGGTATTTGGGATGAAGCAGAAAGAGAGAGATATGCTGGCACTGACATGATAGGAAAGTTCATCTCTTCCTTCTCCCTTGGGTTGGTGCCTCTCACCCCACAGCACCACTGCAGCTCTGCGGAGGGCACAAAGTGGGAGCGCACTGCTGCCGAGGACCATGCTCCCGGGAACCCCGGGGTGCAGGCGAACACCCCCAAGAGGGATGAAGCAGCGGGGATCAGTCAATCGAAAAATGCCACAAACTCTTTTGAACTCTAATGGTAAACGGCATCCAGAAGGGAAAGCTAAACTCCATCTCATTTCTGTTTTATTTGACATATTCCTAGCTTTGCCTCTGTTTCCTACCTCCTTTTCTTTCCAATTCCCAAACGCAATATTCTAACACCTACTAGCAAGGTCATAGGATTTAACAATTTAACAATGCTGCTACATTAACCCCCTGTATGAAACCAGTTACACAGGTTAGATGACTTGCTAAAGGTCACAGATGCTCCAGTTTTCAGAAATAAGCTATTATTTGTTCCCTTTTTCATAGCACAAGCATTGTAAAACCTCAAAACATAAATACTTTTAAAGGAGAACCACACAAATTTCAAGACAGGACCTGTTTCAAACAGCAGAAAAGAACATATCATGCCTTGAGTTAATATGTGATAATAGAAATTGCTTGCCTGTGATACCTGTGAAGACAGAGGCTAAACGAGGAAATGTCCAATGCAGTAAAAATCTCAAATTAGTGCCACTAGTCTAATATCAAACTGCCACTGTATAGGCATGAAATATAAAGACTTTAGGGTGTGTGTAATTTGAGTATTGCAGCTTAAAGCTGGAGAGCAAACAGTCATGCTGCATTCTCCACCTGATAGAGGAGACCTGCTGAAAGAGCTGCTAAGAAAGAAACACCATAACTGATCCGCGTGATTACAAAGGCATGTGTTGCTATGAGATGGTCTCGGGCTAAGCAGGGATAACACCTGCACATACTTTGCAGCTGACAGGTTTGAAAAACATAGATAAAGGATATGATATCAAAATTCATAACCACTTTATCATCTCCAAACCAGTAACTTCAAGATGAATTATCATGAAAGAACGTAACTATGTTAATAGTCTGAATGTAGGAACATTTCAACTTTCTAAAGATCAAGCATTTCCAGCAATAAAAGGGATAACAGAACAGTCAATCAGTTCTTTAAAGTTGCCCGGAACCTGTTTTAAGTAACACATATATTGCAACCTATATCTCTTAATGTGAGGTGTATTCAGCTATATCCTTCGTGCTTACATATGAAATATTCCAACATACCAGTAAAATTCCCTAATCACAGAAGCAATACCATATTTCTCAGTGCTTATTGAAACACAAAGAGAACAGGAATCCAAACTCTAGGCTGTTCATCTGAGAGACAATCATTTGTCACCCACTATTTTTAAATAGGGATTGTGGGGCAGCTGTTGTAATATTTTTGAAAAATCAGAGAGGAAGAAATCATGACTGATGGACTATGAGAATCTGCCTAAAAATTTCTAATGTGTCATGTAAATAAGCACATGCTTAGCTGGGATAGCTGTTGCGAGAGGAGCAATTCATATTTGCTATCTGTACTGTAGCCTGAGTTCACAGAATACACAGGCACAATCAGCATCCACACGTATTCCACAAAAATTGAAGAGAAATATTAAGGAAAATCCCCCAATTCTTTATTTTTCATCTGGTTTGTCTTTAGATTCTTTCATATCCTCAAATCATCCTTCTCTGGGAATTACATGACTTACCCTTATGCTTGAGCAGTTCACAAATAGTAAATGTGTTTCATAATAGAATGTTGGAAGGAAAGGAAAATAATCACAGTTGGGTCTTGAATTTCTTTTTCATTTTTGACAAAAAATTCAAAATTATTTCTTCCAACTATTTTTTTTGAAATTAGTATGAGGAAAAACACTTCATTTTTTACAGTAACTCCACCTTTGGGCTATCAGTGTGACATGAGGCCAAATCACGACCAGCCAAGAGGACATGCAAATTGGGAGTGATAAATGATAATTGAGACAAAAGAGGAGCTGATGAAAATTTTCATCTAGTCACTTAGCAAAATGAGGATTTAACTGCTTATGAAGACCTTTTTTGTCTATGCTGAGCTCTGCTGAAACATGTTCATCTCCTTTCCCATCGCACTCTGCAGTCCCAGGAGACAGTCAGGTAGCCCACGTGAGGTTGTGATAGAAGCCAAGCTGCTTTTCTGACACACAGACACACTTCACACATGTCAAAATGGGACCATCAGTACTTGTTCATTAGATGAAGCAACAGCTTAATGTGTTCTGGGAAAGCAACTGTAATTTTGGATTCCTATCAAAACAGTCATTGTCAATGACTTAAGTGCATATGTGTAAACCCAGTATTTATGCAGATTGCCAGAATTGCAATGCCAGAGCATAAAGCCTTCTCTCTATCCCAAAGAGTAGCAGGGGCAGTAGAAATGCCTAATCTTAATCTCTGAGGGATTCAGGGAGTATTCAACAGCAAAATGCCTATGTTCGTGTAAAACAGTACCAGACACCAGAGGTTTGAAGAGTTCGGCAATTACCCATCAAGCTCTCCAGACTTCTCTGTTCACCCTACCAAGAATGTGACCATTTTAAACTACTCGTGGTAATGAGGTTTTGAGGATGAGGAGCTTCTTGTAAATCAGACTCACTTCACTTACACTATTAAAGCCTTTTGAAATACGATTGAGTATAGCAGTAATTGGCTGTAAAAGTGATTATAGATGATGAGATACATAGTTGAAAGAAAAGTATGAATCTAAATGCCATATGCATAGGTTGCAGTAAGGACAAGTGCTCCTTCAGGTGGCTGAGAAGTTTATTTTAGGCTCTTCAGAAAACTGTTTGTCCTGCATGCATGTAATGGTTAAAAACACTTAGCAGTTTTTAGGCCATGATATACACAAAGGCTCAGATGTAATCATCACTAAACACAAGCTGACAAAGATTTCCTTTGTAAATGCAACCATTTTGAAGAGAATATATAATTACTATTGTTGCTGTATTCCTCATCAAATTATACAGTTCTGTCAAAGCAATGCTGAGCAAGGTAATCGATTTGTGCCAAGAAAGAAAGAAAAAAAAAGAATGGCAAATAATAGCAGAGAAAGGGTGAAAAACTCAGGTTTGCCACAGAGAAAATTAAATCCTTCCCACCACTCACATTACCACCAAAATGTTTATGCTTATCTCTTTTTGTCCTCTGTGCCACATTTGATGCTCTGGACAACCACATCATTAGTGAGTTTGTCTGGGCAGCTCAGCCTGGCTTCATCAAAGTGGCCTGATGGAGACCTGCAGAATTTTCCTGGGAGCACACAACCGTTTCGCAGATTCTTGCAAAAAGACTCAATCGCAGCTCTGTCTGCTTTGATCAAGCCTCCCTCTGAAAGCATCTGGATGGAGTCTCAGACAAGGGAAGCTTAGAAAAGGAGTTGGCTGCTAGCCCTGCTGCAGCTAGAAGAATTTGAGCGGGGTGGAGGGAAGGGATGGAATGGAGCATTTCATTTCCAGTGGAGGGAGAGGTGCAGCCAGAAGATAGCCCAGATTTGAAGGAAGTTTATCAGTGCACAGAATCGACACAGTTCTTACAAACATAGGTAGGAGGGCCCAGGATAGACTAGTTAGGTTTTAAAGGATTTTACTACAAATCTAGTGCCTGTTGTGGATCTAACTTCTCCTCCTGTGCTGTGATAATTCACAGCATTTAGAGTCAAATCCAGGCCCAATTCTCCACTACAATTATTCACACCGTGCAATCATTCACACCGACACAAAGCGTACAGATGGCATGCACAGAATGCCTCTGAATGTGCATATGGGCATTTTAAACCCATTTTGAACAGGTGCAAGCCAGCTACAAACTGTTTCCAACACCACAAAGCACTGGCATTAACGATATAACCGCAAAACTCAGGAATAGAGCAAGCAGACACCAGGCTGACCAAGGGGTCCTCATATGCAAAGGGTCAAGTACCAGCACACCAGATAGATCAGGCAGGAGACAAGAGTCATAACTTGCATATTAGCACTTGCTGGTTCAGCACGTTCATTCCCAGTTCACATAACTGAGGTGCAGTCACATGGCAATTGCAATGGCACTTAGTGAATTCTGAGGGTGGACGTTGCCCTGAATGTCAGAGACAGGGACCTCTCCACTGACTTGGATCAGACACCACAGGCATGACAGCCAGGTGTGGTAGACCATATGAACATTAAGACAAATATCTCCAGACAAATTTTTTCCTCTCACATGGAGGCAGTGGGTTGCAGTGATATGCCTCAGCTCTGAGCTAGACCTTGCAGAGAAGCACAAGACAGTCACCCATTCTCCTATCCTATGAAAAAGACAGAAAAAAAATGTCTAATTTTATTTGTTTTCTTGCATAGTGTTTTACAAGAATCTTAAAAGTCACTAGCTGTATGTTTGCCAAAATATCAGCACCACTAGCACCCCAATTTGGAACTCCAATGCAATAATAATTATATATGGTCACATCTTTTTGCTAAGAAGATGCAAGAAGTTACAATACTTGAGAAAACCTGGTCATTCCTTGGCCATGCCAAAGATTTTTTTCTGAGCTCTGAGAAACTCTGGAATCTGCTCTTTCAATCCTGACTCATTGCACTGTAACTGTATGATAGTCATAACAGCATAGGACAGCTCATCCCCTTTTCCTCCTTCACTCATAGTCTCTGTGTTTGCTGCTGGGCTACTGTTGATCACTAAGCTTTGGGGACCACAAGAGTAGAGCCAGGAAAGCAGGCAAGACATGCTTTTTGTAATCAAGTGGGTGTTGTGGAAAAGAATAAGAAATTCATTCTGGAAGATGAGCTGAATGTAAGTAGAAAGAAAAATAAGTTAACCCTTTGAGGTTTACCAAGCTCTGGATGCTACGCATGCGGCCGTCTCCACCAAACAGCAAGAGTCAAAGCATGTGCAGTCTCTCTGTGTTACATCTACAGCTCAGGCCTGAGCCTTCTATTCTGTTCGATCCCATGAACTGTCAAACCCCGCCTGAACTGCTGTGATCAGCCCAGTCTCTGCCTTAACACTAGCTTTGAGCACCTGTGAGTGATTATATACTCCTTTTTCCTGCCAAGCAAAGTCCAGAATGATCAGTCCAAGTATCACATGTGGAGAAGGCAAATGCGATGGGGGGTCCTATAACAGCAGAGGGGTGCAATGAGGCCTTTCAAATAACACACTCTGGTCCAGAGCCAGACCACAAGTCCTTTTTGCCCAGATCTCACCATCATCTCACCACAGAAGAAGGAAGACAGTGGATGTTTAGGAAGTGGGTTTTGTGGGAAGTGGGCTACTGGCTATGAGGAAGGAAAGGCTTATTCTCCCTTGAACCTGGTATTTGCCTAGAAGGCAAAAGGGCCAGATAGAAACGCCTCAGATATTCTTCTTCATTACTCTACTGTGCACTAAGATAAACCAGCACATGGCTACTAGGCCTCCAGCACCAGAGCACCACTGCTCTGGGTGCCCTTTCCTCAATGTCGTGCACGTACTGGAGGTAGGAAAGTTGATCTTGGCAGAAATTCATTGTGCATCTCCAGCTATAAAGGTCTTCATTGCAGAAGAGGTGAGAGACCCCTTGAGAGCCCTAAAGTCATTCAGGATTCTGGTAAACAGCAGACTTGTGCAATATGAGATTTCACAGCACCTCAGAGAGCTTAAAGCAATCCTATTTCCAAATATTTGCTCCACTGAACTAACTCAGTGAAACTACTACACTGTTAGTATCCACTGAGAGCTGGCCCAAAGTGTCTCAGATCCAGACTGATGCAATTATGCATAAATACCCCCATTTGGTTGCAATTCTAGCTAGTGCCATTTCAGTCATAGGCAGAAACAGAAGACTCCCTTACATAAATGTCAAATACTTTTGTCTTTACTGCAGGAGACTGCACTGGGTTATGCTCCACAATGATAACCTCAACTAAAGCTGGTCAGAAGAGTCGAGAAAAAGCCTAATAAATAAGCCAGTTTTGCAAGGCCTGCATTCAGGACATGACATGTAAGAGTCTGAAGTACTGAAACATATTTCTTTTCAATGAAGGGTTTGTCTGTCTGTGTATCCTGGAATGATATCGCAAAAGACGGTGATAGGAAAGTATTGTTGCAGAAGAGAAATCACGAGACCAAATGATTTCAGATACAGCAACGTCCAGAAGGCACCCTTGTACAGATAAATAGATGTATCAAATACTCTCTCAGTAGCTGAGCTGGAGCCTCTCAGAAAAATACTATTTTCTCAGTCTCCTGATGATAAAGGTACAGCTAAGTCACTTGAATGGTTTGCTGGAAAGCAGGCTGAAACATTAACATCCCTTTGCAGTCACTGATGTAGCCCACCTGGGGCTGAGCAGTGCCGGGCTCAGTACGTGGCAAGCAGTGCAAATGTGTTGCTGGGGGAAGAAGTGCAGTTAACCATGAAAGCCTCTCACTGGGTCCAAAGAGAGAGCTAATAGGCAGCTTTTCCCACATTAGGCCCCTTCCCAAAGATCAGCACCCTTTAGCACATGCACTGCACCCTGACAGGGTGACTTACTACACATACCAGTCCGGGGTAATGTGAGAGTCCCAGCACCGCTAGGAGTGGAGCTAGATCAGTGCTCAGGCTGCTATGGCATACAAGCTGTTTGCCACAGCAGTTCAGCTAATAAAACAGCATTTGTCCTGTTCTTGTATGTGTGCCAGGATTTGCCTTTCAGCAACAGGACAGCTACTACACCGCACAGGGTCTGAGCCACCTAGAAGAGCTCTGGGGTGCAGAGCTGGAGAAAGCACTGACAGCTCTCAGCAAATCCCCCTTCTTTCCCCCTCTTCTTAACACAGTAACTTCCTCAACAAAGAATCTTCCGAAAAATCTCTCTTCCTCTAATGCTCATTCATCTCTCCCTTGCAGAACTTCAAAGGAAAGCATCTGTGCAGGTATAGCCACCACCTACCTAAAGGTGCAGCTATTAATTGCCTCTCCCTCTGTCCTGGCTGCGGAGGGAGGAGAGGATTCAGAGGAGAAGCCTAAATTAGATACTTTAAATTGCCTTCTGGAGGAGAAACCTCTTCCTCTCTTGACTCTATGGGAAATCCAGGGAGAGCAATATCTAGGGTTGTACATCATGTACCTCACTGATCATGAGACATTGGAAGCAGACTGCATCAAGACACCTTTCTCATCACAACAAAATGTCATGGCTGTGGGAAAGTATGATACATAAGCAGCACGGTCTCGCTACGGGATCTACAGGGTCCAAAGCCCTGTGAAGTTAACAGCAAGGCATTTCCCCCTTCAGGACCCTAAGAAAAGACAGGACTTTGAAGCACACTGGGAAGGTTATAAATCTTGGTGGGAAGATCACAAACAGCCAAAGGCTTCCTGCCTGTGGAAAGGAGGCTTGCGTGGTCACTGCTGCCAGTTTCCAAGGCAGCAGCACGATGGAGGGGGAAAGAGCAGTCCCTCCAGTAATTAGATCTTGTACCATTCAGTAATTCACATGTCCAAGCCAAAATCTCGATTTTACTACAAATCAGGCGCACAGGCATACAAAAAATTCACCAGCTGACATCAGGCAAAAATCCAGATAAGCAGACTGAACTGACGGGTGCTGAAGAAGATAAACGGCACTCATCTTTAAGTTCATATTCACTTTCTGTGCTAGGGGAGAAAACAGCTAAGCAAAAATGAAAGTTGTTGCCACTTTAAATAATTTTGCTTCTAAAAATGTCATTTTTTTTCAGAGAAACATATTTTTTGATGAAGTGCTTATTGGCGAACATTTACAACCAAAACCAAAGGGAGTTTCATCATTCTCTGGAAAAGTGCAGAATGAGATGCAGTATTGCTCAAGACCTGAGGTAAGGGAGGGCATTCATAACGTTTCCCTCCCATCTTAGAGCTCCTCACCCACAGCTGCTGGTCGTGGACTCCTGCACACTGCAAGAACTCAGAGTCCAGCTGAGCATCTGGCCAGTCAATAACAGTTCATTTGGTCACTACTCTCAGATCCCTTAACCAAATCTCTTCCTCTAGAAAAACAAGTTATTAAAATTAAAGAGAAATATTGAGAGAAGCGGCAGGATCCAGGAGATAAAAAGCTGGTCTGGCTAACAAGAGAATAGGAGTCCTATTCACAGATGAAGTCTCTAGGTGCCAATACAAAATAATTAGATTTTCTGAGCAGTCAGTCACGTTGGCAAGAACAAAGGCTAGCACAGAAAGTCAAGGGTTCCTTGCTGAGCTTGCTAACTTCAGTTACAGGACTTTTACATAAGTTTTAAAAGCAGATAGAGAGTATTCAAGGGGACATAGCTTCTCTGTCTAAGTCATTCTTGCTTTCTTGTTGCATATCATATGCATATCACCAGCCATTTCATTGTCATGAATATGTAAAGAAAAAGAAACAGCAGAGGCAGTATATAATTTTTTTGAGATGATATAAAAATATCAAAGCTGCAGTATAAAAGCATTTCCAGAGTCCTGTTGAATTCAAATCAAATCAGCTTCAGCAAGATAACAATTAAGATATTTCTCTACCATGTTAGGATGCAAAGTGATTGTACAGATTTCCCTTTCAGGTCTTGGACTCCACCAGCAAGATTTTCTTACATGTAATGCAGTCCTTACATCCCGCCCTTGATTTTAAGATAATTTGCTGCTATTCTTCAAGCAAATCACCAACTGCAAACCTTAACAGGTATTTGCTGGGCACAATAATTCCCATTTTAAAGAAAATTGTTGCCATTGAAAGTGGAAGGATGAGTACCGCAACTCTGAAGAGACCTGAGAGATGTCTTAGCAGGCAAGGAATCCGCTAAACAATCAAGGAATAATATCAAGATTAATTATGTAAGCAATCATTGAAGGATTTTCAAAGCACGGGGAAGATGTCTGGAGCTATCACCTGTAAGAGAAGGGAAATAGTCCAAGGACAAAGACAATGATAAGCAGAAATGAGCTTCACTGTGAAACAGCAAACTGGCCCCACTAAACTCATCTTCTTCTATATGTATAAGATATTTTAAATAGCCATCCCCAAACTTATTGGGAAAATTGGAATCCTTGTTTATTGAACTACTGAAGAAATTTAAATCTCTTGATATTTTATATTTTTTAACAATTTGGGTGGGTTGGGAGAGGGAGCTGAGCTTAGCTAAGCTGAACGAATGGTTTAAGTTGTCAGTGAGTTGTATATTCATGTTTCAAGAATAAAGCACCATTAGAGCAGGCAATCCAAAGCAGAACTTCATGAACATCACAAGTTTATGAAGAAACTGGTGCCTTTAGAACTGCCATGTATTTCTCTTTGCGCCATAATTCTTTGTTGCTCAATTACAACTCTTTCTAATTACACACTGAGTGTTTAAAAAAACAAAACAAAACTCCCAGCATATGAATAATGGGCATAATTTCCAAAAGATCATCAGCCCCCTCTGTTCCTTTTGCAGAAAGAACATATATTAGAGAACCTCGGAGTTGCAGAGCACCTTCAGTCTCTGGCAGCTCTGTGGTCTGCACCCACCTCTGGTCACGCCTCCCCAACATCACCACCATCAATCCTTGGCCAAAGCAGGCAGCAGGACCAGTTCCTCCAGCAGTGTGACCGCTAAAAAAATGCGGCCTCAAAATCCCCTCTGGCAAAGGGCATTCACAAAGCAGAGGAGTTTTTTCCACCTAAGCTTACAAAGGGAAACCCGCAGAGGCCCAGCAGTCACGGCTGCCCCAAACCTCCTCTGTCCAGATGGGCAGCCTATTGCGAGCTCCCCCGCCTCGGCCCCGGGAGCCTCTTTCCCGCTTCCCTCACACAGAAAGGCAGCAAAACTGGGGGAGACCTGAGTGTGGAACAATTGTTTATATTGTTGTGCAGGGAAAATCTGGGATTATTTATAGAAATTTTCATGTTGCTAAATAACAGATGTCGTTCTGAGAAGGAAAACTTGTTTTGTTTGGGAGGCTTTGCTTTTTTTTTTTTATAATGAAGTTTAGAAAAGAGAGCTGAATCTTTGATCCAGAATATAGCAGGATTGCATCTAAATAGAATAAACTTTTCTTGGGTTTCATGTAGTACCTACATAATTAATAAAGTATTAATAATGCAATTAATCTGACCTGTGATACATTTTAAGAACATGATATTTCCCCAAACTGCAAGAATAGCTTTTATTCAAAGGGCTTCCTTTCTGTATTATTTTTATATAAATTTAACAATACAGACACACACACAAAAAATCTCTATATCAGTAAGAACACACTGAAAGTAAGTAATAAACCATATAAATAAAAAATCAAACTTCCACGCTGTACCAGAAAGCCTACCAGCGTCCATCTGTTAGTGGTAAAATGGCAAAATGTGACCCTGAATTTGGACATAACATGTTTACCAGAGAGGACAAAATATTGCTAGTGGAGAAAGAGCCAGAGCGTGCTTAGTCACGGCTTGTGCACTGAACACTGCAGTGAACGATTTTTTTCTGTATATTCAGAAAACCAGCAGAGTCCACCAACTCCAGTGCATAGATCATTGCAAGCTCAGGTCTCATCAACAGCCCAATACAAGGCAATTTGATGGCGTGGCTGAACTGAAGGTCTTCTCCCTGTTACTTGCTTCACTACTACTTTCCTACCACCTCTTCTGGACAAAGTGCCTTTTTTTAAATGGAGCCACAGAACCAAGAAACTCTTCAGTCAACACCTTCTGCTGAAAGAAAGCAAAGCTACCTGGGCTATTACATTCTGGTTTGCAGCTCACATGTAAGTTGTTAAAGAAATTAATTATGGTTAAAGGAATTAATTAATATTAAAGGAATAGCTCTAGAACAAAAACGATTGCTTAGAGCACTGCAGACTTGATTCTTCCCGTGTTCTCACTGGCTAGCGGACAGAGCTACAATCTTATATAGAGCATTGCTTGGCTTTCCAACACAGAGGAAATTTGCTTTAAAAAAGGTAATATGATAAAATTTACAAGCTACCTGTCATTGAGAACAGTCCAAAAGCTCTCTTTATAGAGTTACGTATACAACAAACAAGAATCCTTTCTTTCACCACCCAAAGTCTGAGCCAGGAGCATGTAAAACTCAGCAGTTGCAGAAACAACACTGTCATCTGGCACAGATGCAGAAGGGAGCAGGAAAAAATGGGGTAAATCCAGCCTGTGCTAAGTGCCTCATAAACCACAGAAAATTTGGTGATCACGAAGGCTCTTGCCACAGAGGCTTGTGTTTCAGTCTGAAAAACTGGATCACAGATTATTACATATCTGTTATTTCAGGATCATCACTACCATCTTGAAAGTAAAGGAAGCATAAATCAAATATGTAAGGCTTTTGGAAGTTTTAATATGTAGGCAAGCCAGAAAAAAGGGCATTTCCCTCTCTTCACAGCTAGTGCGAAGGTGAATATGCTAAAGGATGCAAAGGATCAGATCTTATGGCCTGCATAAAGGGCTATGTAAGAACTCAAGGGAGACTCAGGACTCCAGGCGCACCATCAAACCATGTCACACGGAGGTTACACCTTTTTGCCCAGTGTACTGTTTTCCTGTGAACTTTGCTCTTCAACATTGCCATTCAGTGGTTTTCACTAAACACGGAATAGAAAAACATAGAAATAAAATTATAGAAGAAGAGGCAAAGAAACAAAAAGGAGTTCTCACCAACATTTTTTTTTTTTTTTCTGCAGAGAAAACAAGATTTATTTTATTGAAAGGCAAGGGGAATGTGGCACTTTACAATGCGTAAACCATCTGGGTTCTCTGTAACTCCAGTTTGCGAAACTGCCTCGGTCCTTGCTAGCTCAGCACAATCATTCTCAAACAATCATTTCCAAGGATGGAAAGAAAATCACACACCAGAGCTCCAGTGAACTGGCAAGGCAGAGCAGGCCTGCAGGAGCCAGATGAGCAGCTGGCAGCCTAAGCACCACAGGTCTCCCATCACTCTGCAAATACAAATCAGAGGACAGGGGAGACCAAGCAGCATCAGCCTACACCTTCCCTAAAAAACTCCCCCTCTCTGAGACTTGCTGGTGGAACTTGCATGGGACCATGCAGCGTTAAATAAGTACGTAAGTAAATAAATAAATAAATAAAGGAGGAAAAAGCCCACATGGTTTTCAGACAAAAGAAAAAAGAAAAAAAAAAAAAAAACACAAGACAACTGTTATGCAGATCTCCCAACATGCCATTTTAGCAGCCTGCATTTAAGCTTGTCGTGCTTTTTTCCTCTCCCTACGCTTTTTCTTTTTTTTTCTTTTTTTAATAAATTATGATTATCATCACACACTCCGTTTAATCATGTGCCACAATCATCATGTCATCACCACTCATTCTAGCAGCAAGGGACATAACCCATGACAAGAGGTTGAATTAGTCTTAGTCCCAGTGACTACGAAGGAAACACAATAGGGAAAAATTCTGCACAAAATTAAAATCTGTAAAAGTCAGATGGTTTTTTTAACATACTATTAACAGCAATCTGCTCTCGCCTTGGAAAATACCTTTAAGAAAGACAAATAGGCTGATCATGTAACAAACTCAAGAGATTTCCCTGCCTCACAGTTTCTGCAGATTGGGTGTCATACAGAGGTACAGGTGTCATCAGATAAAGCCAATTGCTTTACAAGGTAGAGCATCAGAGAAACATCATATGGCTATATCTGTTAAAATAAAAAGTGCCAGCACAGACCTCCCCCCACACCTGCTAAAAAGCATTAGCAAAAGCTAAGAAGCATTACTGTCTCTAAATTTAAGCTTTACCACAATCCAAAATACATCAGTTTGTTACTCTAGCAGGATCAGTGATTAGAAAGCATTAAGGTAAATAAGCACATGCACCAAGGCAATTAAACTGCATCAATATGGTTAAAGGGTCATTTTCAGATGGTTCATGTTGAAGTGAGGAAATCAAGCACAAGGCACGAAAAAATCACTGGCTCTGTCTCTTAAATTATGCATCTGAGGCTCATCTTGTGCATTACCTCAAACTCAGTATGGTGGGGGTGGGGGTTAAAATAGAGTTGGTTGTAGGAAAATAAACAGTACCAGCTCTTGCAAACGTATTGGTTTCTGCTAATACACAGTGTCAATGATTACAATGATTACAATGTCTTGATTACTGAAAAGCATCTTAAATTAAAATACAATAGGTATATTAAGAAGTCTCTTTTAGTAGCTGCAAATTATAATATCAATCCTGCCAGTTCTTACATATGCACTTCATTGTAAGCTCGTCAGTAATCCTAAATTAAGTACATGCAGAAGTGTTGACACTGTTAGGGCCATCAGAGACTCATCCTCCCAGTACTGACAACCTAAGTAATGTGCTAGCTTCAGCTAGACTACCCGGTGTTGTAAGACGGACCTCAGGCAGGAGGCAGCTGCAGCATCGCACCCGGCTCTGGGATGGGGTCCTGACACCCATGCAGCGAAGAGGGAACAAGGTTACTGAGCAATGCCCTTGGCTCTTGCTCAGCAAGCGGGCGAGCTCGTACATAGCTTTGAGACTTCTAATAGACTTGACTCCATTAAGGCTAATCACAGATTTACTCTCTTTCACTGGACAGGGTTTTTAGCAAACAAGTACATATAAAATATATGAAAAGTAAAGCACTTCCCAACTTAAGAGTAGCAGAATCTAGTTGCTAAGTAATAGGGTTTTGCATGTAAATATGCAGCATTATTATGAATCATTATTTTTAACACACATCATCTTAATAAGCAACAAGCACAAAGGTATTATGTGTAATAGCTTGCTAGTACCTTAAATATAGAACAATGAATAGTTTTAATCTCTCCAAGCTTAGAGTCTAGACAAGAGTAGGAGAATGTGAAAACCAGGAACACCTTACAGTAGGAGAGGGAAACAGTTGAAGTAATTGAATTCAGAATGGGATATTATATTTAGATTAAGACTTCTAATGAAAAGCTAATTGGATTAGTGGGAAGAATTCTTGGATTTAAGATAACATAGACTCAGCCTCTTGCCATAAACCTGTCATACCTACAGGCCTGGAAAGAGAAAACCCTTAATTCTGTTAAGTTTTAGAATAGCATTTAAAATTAGGAAGAGATGTTTTAAGACATTTTTGTTTTTAAACTGAGTATGAGGCAACAGCAGACTAGCTTCAGATTCTAGAAGGATTTCATTTATTGGTTTCCTTCCCTTAAATCCCCTTAAATATTCAAGTATTTGTATGAGGGTAATGTTTTTTATTCCTAACAGTGCCATGGGGCTGGTGACATGTGTATCTACTTAGGCCAAGATGACATTCCGTATTGTTACAGGATGAGAAAAGCTAAACAGGCACCCCTTAGATCTTTGTCCCTTACTGTGAGAGAAAATCCCATAAGAGCCATCAAAGCACAATGTGGACTTAAAATAGCAAATTGTTAATCAAAACTATCCAACACATTCATCTTCAAAATGATCATTGAATGCACACCCTGCCTCTTCCCACAGACA
Organism: Nothocercus julius; assembly: GCA_013398735.1. Taxonomy (NCBI): domain Eukaryota; kingdom Metazoa; phylum Chordata; class Aves; order Tinamiformes; family Tinamidae; genus Nothocercus; species Nothocercus julius. Next base: position 5,085,767 of record VZSV01000022.1, on the reverse strand, counting down.
CAGAGGATCAGAGGACTGATGACTGTGAAGGGCTTAAGAGCATGCGGGGAAGAAATGGGTGCAAATTTGTCAAAGACGCTAACAAGAGTAGACTGCTCCTTGACAAGTGGTTCTTTTTCTGCCTAAGTGCCCATATGAGACCATTTCCAAAGAAATGTTATCAGTGAAAATTAGGGTCATAAAAAGAAATATTTGTGACACTACATTAAGGGAAGGGGGGTTGCTAGCTAATACACGTATAGCACTGCTTAGAAGAGTCTTTGTCCACAAAAGGCTAATCACACGGGAAACATCATTTCACTTTTCAGACAAGTTTTGTAGCACATCCTCCAAACAGGACCAAATTTTCAAGAATCACTTGGCTGCTCTCACTGCAGCATTTGTAGCCCACTTTAAAAATATATTAAAATCTTGCTTTCTTATATATTGACAATCTAATTCCCATCAAAGTGGAATTTCAAAAATCTTGGCAATTGCATCAGGGAAAAAAAACAGACAGATATCTGAGGATCACACAGCAGACTACATAAGCAGTCCTGCTGCCTTCTAAGTAGAAGAACTAATAGCACTTTTCCTTTTTCACCAGTCCTACTCAGTTATCATTTTGACAACAAAATGACAATTGTGCATCCTATCAAAGAACAACACGAGCAAAAAAATGCATTTCCAATCACTGGATAAGAATGTATTTCCTAGACTAAAGAGTGCATGATCCAGGTTTACAAGACAATCAAAACACAAAATAAATGGAGCAAAATGAGAGGACGAAAATATTTTTAAAAGATAGAGAGACAGCTTCTCATGTGCTGCTTGCCTGGACTTTTCTAGGTGACACCAGTCAGGATGAAAGACCTGGGCTTAACCTGTCGGGATACATCTCTAATTCCCACTCCGTGACAGGCTAGGCCAAGGAAAACTGGTTCCCATAGCGCCCTGCTTAGAATTGGCTGCTACAAAGAGTAGGGGTCGTAGGGGTGAGCAATAGGGCAAGATGCAAAGCTGGAACATGCCTGAAGCCAAGGTGTCTGCAACAGAGGGTTCCTTCAAGAACCATCTAATTTCTTATTTCTCCCTGAGTAGCCTTTCCTCAAATTAGAAGTACGATGGATTAAATATATCTGAATTTTAAGAAAATGCAAAAAAAAACAGAGGTTGACCCACTGGCAGAGCTGAACATAGGGAAGGAACAGGGTGCACAGGAGACTTGAAGTAATGACCAGAAGCCCGTGTTTATTGTGTGGAGAAGGTCGGTTCTCACAGACAACAAGGTAATAACAAAAGGCAAGAATGTAGTAGTAGATTTCAAAAGGACTGGGTGAAAGTATCAGTTTTTCTTAAAAAAAAAAAAAAGTACTGTAGTAACAAGTGATGCACCCATTTTATAGGCTCAGTCTATAAGCCTAAAAGTAGCCCTTCACACAGTTTCAGCAGATTGGGTCTCTTTACATCTCCTACTCCATCATTTGTCTAGCTCTAGGTTTCTGCTCAGGACACATTTCAAAGCTGAGATGCGCCTACTCTGAGAAAGTAACAATCCCCCCAACAAGGAGCCAGCACTCACTCAGTGACCCATCAGGTTTTTCCTGAGTCTCAGAGTTACTTTCCATCTTACTGAAATCTGGTGGTGTACCCTACCCTTTTGCCTAAGGACTCCCTCTCTGATCATAGACATCTGCTTATAAACCATTTCAGCTGATACTTTATACTAAAGTTAACAGGTTTGGTAAATTCTTAAGTATCATTAAAAACACGCATACTAGCTTGCCTGCATTTCTCTTTAAAGCCGTTCACTTGAGGCTTTTCTTTCTCTCCTAACTTTGCTGGGTTTTTTTTAAGCTCTCTTCCAGAAACAACCGCTTCTCCTTCATCCCAGCCATAAATTTTCCACTCTCTTCCTACCTGCTTTCCTAAGCCCCAACTCAGAATGGTATTAATCCTTTCAGTACCCACTTTCTAGGACCACTTAAGGAAACTAACATCACCCACTGCTTGTGTGTAAATCAGCTAATTGGCAATGGGCTTAACACTTATCCAGCCTATGGCCAAAGACAGAGAACAGACAGAATCCCCACCCCAGCCCAGGCAAATACTTGTCAAATGTATTGTAAGACAGTGTGTTACATTAAATGCACGTAAGATGCTTCTCCTACTGTGGAGCAAACCAGTCTACATGCCCACTGCTTCTGCGGAGTTCCAGGCAGGTTTAAGCGGTTTGCAGCATGTCACTCCCGATGCATCTGCACCATGTGCGGGTTGTTCGAGCCATGCAGAAATAGAACCACTGAATCCAGTAGAAAAGGGGTTACAGTCTCTTTTACAAAGGAGGAAAAAAAAAAAAAAAAAAAGAGCCCTAGGAAGTCTTAGCAGATATATCCCTATAAAGGGAGGGTGAAAGGGGATCAAAGGATTTACTGAATGAACGTGTCATGAGATGTTAAGAAGACGGCACAACAGGAAGCAAATAACTTACAGAGGTGTTGGCAGGGCCTGCAAATGCCCCTCAGCACAGAAATAAGCTGGAAATGATGAAAAAAATTCTATATATGGGATTACAAGAACAACATAGTACATGAGTGCATGGATGAGAAAAGAAAGATGGAAAGGATAATTTTGCTACTATGCAGCTTTGCAAAATTGTTCTGCCATGGCATGTCAATCCACTATTGGATCTGGCTGATTACTACAACCAAAGTTTCTTCAGAGTTTACAGCAAGGCTGCTGTAAACAAATACTTTTGCACTGAAACCAATGTAAACAAAGCATTCAGTAACACATTTTCCTTTCCAACAATTGTACACTGTCTAATGGCATATGCGCTCCAAAACCGCAGTTGTTCATATTCAAAAGTGAGCAGCTTTTCTTTGCCTCTCTCTATTCAACCTCCTTGACATTTTATGAACTGAAATCAATTTCACTTGTAGATGAAAGGTCAGAATTCAACTCTGCCGCTACGTATTTTTTTATTTAGCTAAAATTCCACTGACTCCGGCAAGGTCACTTCAAACAAACCCCTGGGGAAGTCAAGCATAGACTCAACCCCGCAGACTTTTGGTTGAACACAAGACAATGGCGAGTTTCAAAATAGTGAAACAATATTTACAGCATCTAAACCTCTAATACTTCCTTCTAATGATAGTAGAGATGTTTTAGCTATTAAAAGCTGATCTTTTTGCCATTTGGGAATAGCACATTTGAGTACCTGTTCTATAGTATTTAATGCATCCGTTAATAAATATAGATTTGGGCCCATATCCTCATCAGATATAAGCAATATAAGCAATTGCTGATGATAACTCTTCAAATAAAGTTAATACAATCTAGTAGTGTCTCTCCAGGTTAACTGGGACAGAAAAGAAATATATCAGAGAAAGACACTTCATCTGGATTTCAAGGTCAGAGCTAGAGTGTGCTCTTCTTTCTATTGCAAAATTGCCATCTCTTGAGAAGAAACAAAACGTTTTCCTGGAGGCTTATATTAAATTAGTCAGAATTTCTGGAATAAATGACAAATAATAGAGAATTCTTCTGACAACTATATTGTTTAACACATCAGTCAGCATTCAAGGTACTGCTAGCCCCATAACGCTGCTTGCGGAATCAGGAATTCTTCTAACCACGACTCTCTCTTCAGCTGTTAAAAAATCTGAAGACAATATCTTGATCTGTAAGCAAAACATAAACACGATATGTCATGGGCAGATCAGCCAGAAAATGCTACACAATTGTCACATTCATTTCAATACAGATGCACAGTTTGTACTTACTTCATTTCACTTCATTTTTCAAGAGATTACTTCTTCACTGACAGTTTTTAAGCTAGAATTGATGTATGCTTAAGTCAGCTGAAATCTTAAAATAGGTATTTAATTCCAGCTATATCCATTTCAGTGTAGTAAAAGAGGGCAATGCTAAAAGAAAGTAATGATTTATAAAGTTGTTAAGCCACAATGACTCAGAAAACAGGACCTCCGGGGTTTATCTGGTCCACCTCCTTTTCCCAAGACTCCCTCCATTTTAACACAACCCCAGCTGATGTTTGGCTAATCTGCAGTTGCTGCAGAATTTCTTCTAGCGATCCCAGGCAATTTATTCTAGTGCTTCACTGTCCTCTCTGTCAGAAACTTTTTCTAAATATATACCCTTCATCTTTGCAGTTACAGCTCTAAATCCTTTGTATTTTGCCCCTATTCACTAGGGTTATTCTTTTCTCCTTTGCACTAGTCACTTGAATGCATAAGAACTACATTCACATTTCCTCACATCCCTTTTCAGTTCTCCATTTCTTTAAGCTAAGCAGCCCCAGCCTTTCCAATACTTTTATAGCTTATGTATTTTCACTCTTACTTTTTTTTTCCTTTTTTTTTTTTTTCCCTAAGCCTCTGTCATTATTTTTTAGGTGAAATGCCTCAAACCAGCCACAGTACTCTAGCTGAGTCCTAAACACTTCTGACCAGAGCAGGAATTTTCTTCACACATCTTTCATATAAAAACTAGTTTACAAATCAATGTAAGTAGCTTGCCATCTTTGGAAAAAAAAAATAAAAAGAAATGGTAGTAATTGTAATTCCAAGTTGTGACACCCAACAATCCTCAGATATTTTTCTGCAAGAACTGCTATCTAAACAATTGTTCTTATCCTGTTTGTTAGCCGATTGATCTTACACAACTATTCTGCCCTGAATTCATAGCAGTAATTACTACTGCACTACGGATTTTTAAGCTAATGAATCCAATCCATTTCCTCAGGATAGCTCTTCAAGACCAGTCATATTTTTACCTCCAATCAGAAAACAGTTGTTTGCTGCTATTCCTTCATTTTTATGGAGTTTTGAGGTACAATAAGGAAAAAAATGAAGCCAAATAAAAACAAAGAAAAATGAGTGAAAAGAAAGGTAAGAAATTTCTTCTACAGACCCACATTCCCACCAAGTGTCTGATAATCTGGAACATGGCACACTAAGGAATGGAGATTCAAAATCCTCAAAAATAAGTGTCACAAGCACAGACAACAGGAGAAAAAATATGTATCTGCAGGAAGAATAGGTAAAAATATCCTATTTCCCAGTTACAATGACAAAAAACATTTTTTTTAAATGTCTGGCATATTATATCCATGAAGCAATAGAAACCAAACAATTTAACCACATAACCTGTTGCTAATATGACCACTCAAGCACAGAAGAATAACCTGGCAGCTGATAAAGTCAAAGGCATGCATGATTTTGTTTATTCCTTAGACAACTGTTCTACTGCATAACTATACACAAAGGAACAGCAAAACTAAATTACTCAGAAAAAGCAAAACAAAGACAGAGAAACCTGAGATCTGAAGCCATATGAAGCCATTTTGTCTTAATCATAGGTCGGCTACCATCTGGAAAACCCTGTGACACTAGCCATGACAGAAAACCTTGAGACACTTACTGGGCAAATGCCTGGAATCACATGACTCTAAATAGGATTTTTTTCAAACAGAGTCATTTGACAGGAGGTAGCTGGAGAAACAGCATGGAGAATGCCCGAAGCTAAAAGCAAAAGTCAGGCTACATCAAAGGTTTTAAGCTACTTTTTTCATGGACAGCAAAACTAGTTATACATAATCTCATGCTTGAATTCTTCCTTGTCTAACATAGATGCAAAGTTCACTTGAAACTTTTTCCAGCATTGGGGATTTCTAGATATTGTTATCCATGGTCCTGTTGCTAACACTCTGACCTTCCACTAAATGCAGTGTTAACATCTCCCCTCTACCATGTGCCTAAACTTCCAGAGATGCCAGGGCTTTCTAATTATTGTCTTTCCAAGCTTGATTGAAACCAATGGGGTCAAATATAGAAGGAGTAGGTAGAAGGGCAAAATTACAAGGTGCAAGTTAGGCAGATAACGATTAGGGTTTTTTCATTTTAGGGGCCAAATCTCAACGTTAGCTTGTGTTTGACAGGGTTCTTTCTGAAGCACACTGAGCATAACGGCACTGCTATAAGCAAGAGGTTTTCAAAGGATGTCATCTCCCAAACTCTATAACCACTGTCTTACTACTCAGTCTTTCTAAGCTGATTGCTATATTACATGAGGTGTCATATATCCCAGATATAGACAGTTGTCAGGCCCTAATCTTACAAATATACATGTGTATATTGATTTTGATATGACTACTTAATCATGTGAGCACCCTAAGTCCTCTCATAAGATTGGAATCGGGTTGTCTATTCATCGTTCCTGAACTTGTATTTTGTGATTTAGTGATTACTTTGCTTTTTGACTGTCTTTGCCATCTAATTAAAAATAAGACACACTAAGTCAACATAATTGGCAAATACCAGACATAATATCTGGTTTCTAAGAAAAGAAAAGTGATCTAGACTATTAAAAGTCTTTGATTTATAAACCTCATCCATGGTTTTAGTACACATTTTGAAGGAAAGAAATTAAAGACACAAAGGATAGTTGAAAACTGGGGGTACAATGTAAAATGGGTTTACCAAAGATTGGACTTCTCAGAATAAAAGATTTTCAAACAAGAGAAATGAATCACTTTTCACATATCTGGACTTCATTAAAGCTCTTTATACAGTGTCATATGAGAAGAGATCATGCTGTAGAAAATGGGAATTGAATTCAACAATTGTAAGCTCGTAAGAAACTAACTACAAGGAAAGATGTGCTGACAGCAAAACAATTGATTGGGGGAGGAGTTCTCTTGGAGTTCTCCAAGAAACTATATATTTCCATTCATGCCTTTGGCTTAAAAAGCAATGTCCTAAAGATGGGCCTATTAATCAAGAGGACAACTGGAGAGTGTCAAAGAGTGGAGTAGCTAAAAACTGTGTCCTGTACACCACCTGCAATATACACATTTCAATAGATAATATATGGCTTGAAAGGCAGCTGGATGCTGCTAATGACTGTAATAGCAGATCAATTGGAAACCCAACACTACTATTGATACTGCTAGCAATTTCCAGTGCCGGGCTAAGGAGAAGGCAATTTCCAGCTTCTCTGTCTGGGGATTGAGAAGAAACAGATGACCTTGAGGCACACAGCTCTGGAAATCAACTAACATCCAGTAGCGCTAAGCTAAAGGCCAGGCATTTAGAAACCACTATGACTTTTTGCCACAGGCCAAGATCTCATTAGTTTGATGAAGAGCAAAAGAAAGAGTGAATCACTCAGTAACAGGAGAAGTTAGAACCACACCTACAATGTCAATGTTAAACAGAAATGTGGTCCTGATGCGTATAGAGGCAAAACTGTTTCCTCATGCAGCAGGAAAACAGATTTCATTATACAGCACTTCTATGAAACCACCTCTATAATATCACATACAATCACGGCCATGTTTGACCACCACATATTGGAATAGGTGTAGATTCCTATGATGGATGAGGAAAAAGATCTGTTTAATATCTATAGCTAAGCTGAGAACATTTGAATTGTATCTCCTGCAAAAGGGAGGTTGAATACAGATGCAATTGCTGTTCATAAAAACATCAAGGTTTGCCAAGACAGATACTGATGCAATTTAATTAAACTGCAAGAAAAGATCAGTACAAGAAGAATAATCATCGATTACAACACATCAATACAAGAATAAAATAATCATTGATACATCTAAGCTGCAATTTAAAAGAATGTTTCTAAACACCAGAAAAATGGCACTCCGACTCTAGCCCTAATCCTACAGTAATTCACTGGAAGATGGTATGTGATTCATGTAGTGACTCAGAAGTTCCCTTCTAGTTCAGTACTTCATTCTTCGTCGTACATTGCCATCCTAGCCTCCGAGGCGCTGCGAAAAACATAATTAAACCCAGGATGCTACAAAGCTGGCAAATTAGATCAAGTAAGTTGCCAGACTGAGGCCTACCTCAGGCTAAGTTAATATGGACAGAACAGATTTTTCTTATGTGGTACAGTATGTGTAAGGGAGACATGTAATCTGTAAAGCTCTTGCTCTGCATTTTACACCAGGAGCGACTTGCAGACTGAATTATATTATCATCAATCTTTCAAACTGAATATCTTCAATCAGAAATACATGAATACTAGGAAAGGTACCCGAAATCATTAAAAAAAAAAAGTTACGCTAACACTGATGCAACATGATCAAGACTCCCTCCGTGAAGCCACAGTGCTAGGATGGAGGAGGAATTCTCTGCTTTTCAATTTCAATTTGAACTAAAAAAGATGCATTTTTATACTGTCCACAGGGTAATAAATAACAATTTACAAAAAGAAAAATCATAAAACAATCAAATTCCACAGCACTTTAGATGAAGCCATGAGTTCCTGCTGTATGCTGAAGTAAAAATTCTGTTAAAGGACAATTGTACCCAGAAGTCTAAATGTGGAAAAAGTTAAGTGTTTTGTAATAAGGGATTATCGGAAACCATTATGCTACTTTGGTGTCCTACTCATTAAAACAACTTTACTCCTCTTTCAGCAGTCTCTATTTGTTTATTTATAGCTCATTCACTTATTATTCTTTTCCAACAACTCAAACGACATCTTCCCTATAGAGTCAAAGGGGTGTACAATGCAAGAATAAGACAGAATGAAGATGGCAACATATATTTTCCAAGAATGAAAGTTCATTTGTTGCAAATGTTTTCGTATTCAACAAAGGCCAAAAGAAATTACTAGCAAGCTCCTTAGGAGGCCCCACTCCTACAAATAAACTCATGGGCTGAAAATGATCCCCTATTCAAGGGTTCATTTGAGAACTTGGAAATTTCTGTTGTGTTCTGCGCAAGCAGGGGCAGCAAGCAACTGCCCATAGCTACCGGAGGATACCATGGCACCATAGTTCATTGTTTATGTAGCATTTGGGTAAAATCTGCAAAGGTAAACAGCTACTGCTCATGGAGAGAGCATAAATACCTGTGGGAATTTTAGGATATGACTAGAAAGGAAATAGATGAACATTTGAATTTAATTTGTGCAAAGATTTCACTAAAAAGTTGAATGTACTTCATTCATTCATAGAAATTTGTGTTCCTGGTATTAACATTCAGAGAATATTTAATGACTACAAAAGACTATTAAGATTAATCCAGAAAGTAGATCTTACTACACGTTTTGTTCATGTATTTATTTGCTTTTCAGTTTTTTTTTTTACATTTTATTTAATTTAAATAGAAAATGAAATCAGCAGAATCCTACTAATTTAATTGCTATTTACTTTTCTAGAGCTTTCTTACTGAAGAAAAAAAGTTCTAGTTTTGCCATGTAAAAGGAAAACAGTTTTCTAATGAAGCATCCCATTACCAAATGTGAAGATCTGATACTCTCCAAAACGAGATAATGCAACCTATCAAACTATCAAATTCTTGAGGCAGATGAGAACAGTTCTCTAGAAATAACTGTATTTGGAGATCCCTGCCAAGAAATCCTGAGGAAGAGCAAGCTAAAGTTGACATTCCCATTTTTGCCAGGGATATTTTGGTTGTAAAGTAAAAGCTGAGTGCTTACAGAAATGGCCAGTTTGGATTTGATATGGCCAAGTAACCTCCATTTGGAGCAGGGAACAAAATCTATTGGCCTACAGACTGTTGCAGAGATCTAATCAAAGTCACCATACTCAAATCTGTATTTCAGATTCCCTAAAGCTGAACAGGTTTCACATTCATTTTGCCAGCTAAGGTTTAAACAAATGACCCTGGGGTCAAAAGGCCCACAAATTTAATCCCTTTAGAGTCTCTGATCCTTGTATGAATTTGGGCATAACTTTTAACTTTCTTACACCTCTGTCAGCTCAGTTGGAAAACTGGGTAAGAAGCACGGCTTCACTGAAAACCAGATGCCCCATCTAAGCAAAGTTCTGCTCAAAAATAAGCGACCATACCTTTGCCTTAAAGCAATCACTGCAGTCAATAAAATGTACTGTAGGGGAAAGCAAATATAATCTCTCACAGAACATAAATCATAGAGTATGATTTGCTACTAAAAAAAAAGAAATGGCACAAACAAGACACATACATACAAAAATACTAGGCTCTACAGAACAAAGTCAGCACTTAAGTGGAGATTCTGGAAATGTGTATACATAGATATACAGAGCTTTACTCACATAAAATATTTTTCAACTGGTTCCATCCAACTAGCTGTATGCATAAAGAAAAGAAAAGCTAGACCCTTTCAAATTCCTTTTCAAATATGAAGTGGGGTGTTTTCTGTATACATCTGAGTACACTGTGAATTTAGTATCTGATTTATTCCATCTCTCCCAGCTGCCACATTCATCAAGCAATGAAGGATCACTGGCAAGAGAATAAGCTGTATCTCATCTATCTGTAGCATTCAGAGCATAAATTGATATATCAAATACAGTGCTAGAGTTCTTTGGCACATTATCCTTTCTTTCTTTCTTAAGCACTCAGCTTATATTTTTTCTGCTGCTTACTTCATCTGTGCATAGGTTTGTGCATCCTTGGCACAGAGACCATTTTCACACCTGTCAAGGAAGTCTCTGAGGTATCAAATAAACACACACTGCTTAGTGTAGTCTACATTCTACCTAGATCCGGAGAAAAGCAAAGGTAAATAAGGATTATGTTTTAAGGGAGTCCATAAAAGTCTGGGGAAACTTTATTTGCTTTGGATATGTTTTTTTCCTAAAAAGAAGACAAATCAAGACAAGATGCTACTTTTTATACATCATGGAGTATGGAAATAGTGAAAGAAGCAATAACAGTTTTTAATTATACAGGGGTTTTGCTATTTCTTTTGGAAGTTTCTGTGGGAAACAACTGAGTGATCATTAGAAATTGCAAGTGTGTTCTGCAACAGTTAAATCCTCCCTCAAGACTTGAATTTCTTGGCTAATATTTCAGTGCTGGCCTCATTACCAATCTTGACTTCTGCTAAACTGCTAAAAACTTTTTGTATATATTCCACCAGAAAAAAAAAAAAAAAAGGGGGGGGGTATATTTACAAGTAACACAGGGTTTCAGTATTCAGTGATTCGAATCTTGATTTCAGCAGGACTGTTTAAAAATCAGCACAACAAAAACAGGAATATCATAGTATTGTCATGCCATAGTCTATGTAATACCTATGGTGAGCCAAGAAAAAGAAGTGGGCAACCATTATTTATTTGTTCTACATGTGTCCAAACACACTGGCTTCCTTCTCAGAGTAGTTTGATTTCCCCTGTGTCATCTAAAGGGCTTGCAGTTATCAAAACTTGAAGAAAAAGCAGCAACATTTTAGTGCTGTAGGACTACCTGTATATAGTACACATGCAAATTAGTAAAAACTATAAAAGATAGACTCAGTTTATACACAAATAAGTATAAATAGGATATGCGGGAAGAGTTCCCACAGCTTTTGTGGAGAGCAGTCACAACTCTGTGCTTTTGGAGTTCTCAGAAGGACTCACCAAATATGTGGACAAGAAGGTCTCCAAAAGGTCTCTGAACTGGTTCAAAGACAGGAAACACGAGGTAGGAATAAACAATTAATTTTCACACTGGTGTTACAGAAGCTCTATCCGTGCTGCTCAGCATATTCACCAATACATTCATTCCCCTGTAAATGAGGAATGTGAATGTTAAATGAGGAATGCGCATGTAAAAGGGAACCCTTTTAACAGGGGAAGGAATATATTGGTGAATATGATAAGCATGAATGAAAAACCCTGTAGTTTACAAGATTTTCATAGCAGAGACTGACACTGAGAAACTGCTTTTATAAAACTGAATGACAGAAAGGCAGATGAAATTCTTGCACACAGGGAAAAATCATCCTTATATCTCAACTATTGCTATCTAGGGACAAAATTTTAGGATTATAATAGGTAGTTCCATTCACCCCATTGCCTCATATCAGCCAAACAAACAAACAAACTAAATACAGGGAATTACTAGGTAAGGAGTAGGCACCAAAGCAAAACACATAATTACCCAACTGCACCTGTGTATACATACATCTTGAATACCAAGTATGATTTTGGTCCCAATCATCACAGGAAGAAAATAACAAAGCTATAAAAAGTACACAGGCAACAGGAATGACAAAAAGCATGGAGCAACTTCTATACAAAATGTGATTTAAAAGCCTAGGGCTGTTCGTATCAGAAATGACATAACTGATAAAATTACACGTGGTGAGGAAGATGCAAGGAACGTGTTATTTCCAATAATACATGAAATAAGGGCATAAAAAGAGATCCTCAGGTGGTAGTTCTAAAGTAGAGAAAGTGAGACGTCTTTTAAAGCATCATATGCTTAAACTCCGGGATCATTGTCAGAAAGTTTTGCAGATGCCACAGTTTACATTGATTAAAGACATAACTAAACAACTGCATGGAAGAATTTTTTTTCATGAGCTGTTAGTTGCCAAGACACCATCTCTGGCTCAGGAAACCCCTATATTACAGCTCATTGAGGCTCAAGCAGAGTATCAGTAAAGTGTAATTATAAAATTGCCAGCAGCTAGCAGTTATGTTTGAAGTGAGAACTCTTAAACTGTGTGCGCATTAGGAGTGGCCATAAGGCCATGGTCTCCCAGGTGCCAGCTTCAACATTAAATCTACATAGGATTGCAGCACTCCCCAAAACAAGCAAGTAGAAAGTCAGGCCCATAGAAAGGTTTGGTACTCGGATTGTGTTTTATAACTGGACAGGCTGGAGTAGTCAGTGGTAAAATCTTACTCGCTGGGAACTGTAAGGGGTTTGTTTGCTGCCTGTGGTAGGGCACAACTCTCGCAGCTCTCACGATTAATTTCATTGTTCTTTGCACCTCTTCACAGACTTTTTCCACTGGATAATGCTGTCAAGAACAAAAAATGTATTTATTCTGCAGACATTTCCCAAGGGAAAGCACATCTTAAACAAATCATTTTTGGCCACTATCTGTGTGAACTGGAGATAAGGTGGCTCCTTGGAGAACCTGTGTGTGACTCGCGCAGCATCTGCATTATCTCCACCAAAGTACAACTTGCAAGAACGGTGCACACAAGCCAAAGCATTTTTTTTTCACTCCGCCCACATGCTGCCAGGAGGTTTTTTAGAATTGCAACATTTTGTTTCCAGGGAAACTATTGATCTCACATTTCAAGCATTGCCAGGGCTGCCTATCTGCTTGCTGTTCACTTGTCTCTTTAGATCTCTGGAAACTCAGAAAGAGGGACTCCATCTCACGCACATCCACGGAGCTCTAACAAGCCCAGTAGGACTAATGTCTGGATTCCACACAGTTTTCCAGATTATATAATCCTTATGCACCAAGATGGTATAGAACAATACCAATCTGATGTGCATTGAGGTAATTAGCTCCTTGATTTTTAATTTCTTCTCCTCAAAAACCCTTTTAAGTAAGAATTTAGGCATCGTTCAGGGTATCCAGGTTTTATGGAGAGGTTCCTGCCAGTATGTGTACTGCTATTAAACCTCACTTCTGCCCTCTGTATTACTGGTATTCTGGAAAGGCAAAGAGACAGCAAAGAACACCTTGGAATGGGAAACTTAAAATCAATATACTGTTCCTTTTAGGTGCACTTGAAAGACATGAGTCAGGGATACAGCAAGCTTTCCAGGACGGAAAGGAAGAGAGCAGGACAAACAGCCTCCACGTAGGCACTGGCCATGCAATCACACCGCATGCAGAGATGTCCCGAAGGCTCCAGTGACTGCCCTGTCAGGGACCCTGAGACAGAGCAAAGATGTTCCAGAGAGGTCAAGCCCATGCTGAACGGAAACTTAGGTCTCTTTGCATGCATCTGCCCTGCTCCCAGCTCCCACCGCCTACCCAGAGTAGGGCTGTATTCAGTCTGTGCCTGGAAAACAGAAGCAAAATCCAGCCTCCCTCCAACCTGGAGGTTTTTCTGCGGTGTCAGTAAACATGGATTGCTAGCTCGTCTCACTCTAGGAGTCAAGATCCCCAAAAGACACAATTCAAGCACACAACTAAGGACACACATTCAACAGTTCCTACTAGTTGAATTCCATCCTAAGCACTCTGGAGAGAAAAGAAAAATAAAACAGTCATCTTTATAATTCTCAACTAGATTCATTATTTCTGGGTTGTACATTGAAACAGATGTCTTATTGATTTCCCAGTCACAAAGAAATCATTCTTTCATGTCTTGTGACGGATATTTCTTCAGATGAACAGTTTCTACTTCAAACAGGATTTTTACCTCGTGGAATAACTTTTCCTTAACTGATTTAAAAATATCTATTAGCAAACCAAAGCCATACCCATTACAACTTTTAAGCTAAAGGTGAATAGAAAAGCTCTCTTTCCGAAAGTATGAAAAATGTCACTGTCATTTGGCATTTCTATCCTATACAGCACTGACAACCGCAAATCAAACAGGTGGCTAATAAAGGACCATTTGCTTATTCTTTGGGAGTTTCTTTTATTTCATTATCACCCCTGAAAAGAACATGCCCCAGATATATCTATGTTTTACATCAACCCCCCTCCTTCATTAATGGGAGGAAGTTTAGTGCACTTAACAAAACTTTCTAAAACATTTTTTCTTTGGAAAAAAACTTCAAAGGACAGTAAGAAAAAAAATACAGAAGTATATAAATATTGTTTTCTACTTTGAAAGTAAAATGTCCTAAGTCCTACTCTGAGGAAAAGGAAAGTTGGAAAAATAAATTTGTGATTTACTCTAAGTACAAGAGGGAAAGCATTTGATAGACTGTTTTGTTTTTCATTCTAGAAAAGACATGCTGCTAAAAAGACTGCTTCGGTCTTTTCCTGTTAATCCTTTGCAACACAAATCCATTGTCCCACTTGAACTCATTATAAATGAGGAATAAACCTCTCCCATGAGCTACTTAGTTAAATAGAATCTGGGGGAAAAAAGGCTTGATTACAGCTTTAGCATGTCTCTTCATTTAGCTGGGAGAATTTGCAGTACTATCCCCTCTGGCAGATTTTTCTTTTTCTCAAGGGATTGCATCAAAGATGAAGAAAAGAGCAGCTAATACATTTTACAATGAACAGGGCATAAAGAGCTACATGCACCAACTCACTTCCCAGGCTGCTTCTGTCAGGTGATAACACACCTGAAATACTACTTCTTAAAAAGTTGCTTACAGTAGCTGCTGTTTGCCTATGAAAAAGTACTTTAAAATAAGCTCATACAAGGGATCAAAAATACACTCATAAACAAAACTGCTTTGTTAAATCAGCATAAATCTGATTATAATATGCATATTTCATTAAAATTAACTTAAGAGAACATCAAGGTTTATGATTTAAAGTTAAGGGCAAGTAGACGGATTTGAAATGCCAAAGCTTAATTTCCACAAGCTTCTTTTTCATGGATTGCTCATATTCATCACAGCTATATTTAATGACATGCCTGCTTCTGCTTCTCAGATAATACAATAATATACAATAAACATAAGTCTTGGGGACTGAAATTTTGTACTCTGAATTTTCTGCTTATATGTGCCATTCCTCATGCATATCAGTAACCACTCTATTTATATAGTTGCACATACATACATAGCTTCAATGGGACCTAACCTAACCAAACAGAATAAAAACCTAATAGAAAGGTCAGAACCGCAAACACCTCCTCCCAAAACCTTAAATACCAAAACATATCCAGTAGTTTTTCTAAGGAAAAAAAAAATCTCAAACATTTTTTATAACTCATTCTAAGTTGCAAAAATGTAAAGGGAGATATAGATTTTTTTCTATTTTGTCACATTTCCATTATATCAAAATCTCTCACAGCTTCTAGAGGAATAATGAAATGCTGCTCCTGCTTTTTGTATGCAAGAAATATGGCACTATAGTTCATGTACAAATATAGCTATGGCATTCTTGCAACCATATATCACCACAGCAGCTTGTCCTCGCAAATGAATATATGTTCATATGTACGTTATACAACATGCATATATGTCTGTAACTGTTATATGCAAATATATACATGTAAACAGCAGCAGACAGTCCAGCAACACAGGCTGCATCATTTCCCCAACCCACCCATGCAGTGCAGTTATTTTAGGCATCGCAGAGCATGGCTCACACATGCACACAAAAACAAACATGCAGGGTGACATCTCCTCCACAAGAAAAGATGAGTCTGTAATCTCTGTGGGTGTCAATTTACCATAATCCCCCCAGAAAAGTTTTGCTTTCTTTAAAACACCCTAATGTCTTAGTTAAGAAGGGTCCATTCATTTCAGGCCCAAAATACATAAACATGCCTTCAGTAATAAAGTAGAAAAGGTACTTTTTGCTGATGTGTTGTGGTTTAGGATTTCTGAGGAGGTGAAGTACAGAGCTAGGTTGTTGTTTTCATTTTCTGAGGGTTTTTATTATTATTAAGCTTTAATTTAGTTTGGCTCAATCTTTGTTTTGTAGGTATGTAAATACAAGCAATCCAGTGCCAATAGCCAGAGCAATAATTCTGGTCAAAATGAAACACAGAGCTCTAGGCTATAAACTTAAGACAAAAATCAAAGGATTTAAATGAAATCTGACATGGCAACTCATTAAATTCAAGACTATCCGTGATATTTTATTAAACGTCAGTTAAGTGCATCTTTAAATTAGATGAATGTAAGTTCAGGAAATGAAACAGTCATTGACTAAATATTACTATACTAGAGACAAAAGAAACACATCATTTCTGAACCAAATCAGAGGAATAAGACCATTGCCTCATCTTCAAGAGAAGCTGAGAAGTCTTTCGAGGCACTTACTTACATCCTTCTTACTTTGGAAAGCCTTGGAACCACTTGCTTTTCCATCCTCCGGTCCTGTTTGGCACTTCCTGAAACTCTTCAGTTTTGCCTTCCAAAGTTTTCTCACTGTGGATAATCTGGTTAATAATATGAAAGAAAAAAATCTTGTGAATAGATTTCAGCTTTTGGTTTCAAGAATATCTCACTGCAGAGAGCTCAGTCTAATGGGGTTTGCATATTGGAGTTATTTCTTTCAAGTCAGAATTAGCCTTCATTTTCAGTGAGCATTGCCTTGTTCTTGTATGATCAGAAAAAAAGGAAATATCCCTCTGCACTTACAGCGTATACCATAGGTTATTGTATCTACTTTTAACAAAGCCCTTTTCATCCATCTCTTTTCTACAATATGCTCTAATAACCGTCTTAAGGTAAGATGGCTGAACTCAGTATTCCCAATGAGGAAATCACCGTGCAGACATCACAACATTCAAGTATTTGACATCCTATTTCTGATGAATTTGAACATTTAGTTTGATTTTGCTTTCTTTCTCTATATGCTGAATGTAAAGCTTTGTCTTACAATGACACCCAGACACTGCTTTCCAGAACATAAAAATGGTAATACTGAAGTCTATGTTTGCAGTCCTATTCCTGAAAATAGCCAGATATTTCAGCAGAAGGCATTAAGAGACCTACAAAAAGTCCCTTCCCTTCTCCCATGTCAGAGATTCTCCTTATCTCTGCTGATTAGTCTTAGCTTTTAGATTGTCTTCTGTGATGATAGAGTTAATGGAGTTCAGTCATGTGTGAGACGTTCCAAATGTTTCTTCCACAGAAACATTAAATCCATGCCATTAAATCCATTAAATCCAGCCAGTTAAATCCATGTGATATTCTCCCCAACCTAACTAACTGAGATATTTTTTGCCATTACATGGTTCTTTTGCTTATCTCTTTTTGCACATCATTAGCAAGTATATTAGGTAATATGTGTCTCAGGATACAAATTTAGCTCCCTTCATGTAAACATTTTTACTATAATATTTTATTACATTCTTGTGTTTTTGCAAGCACTTTTTTTCTCACAGTGTGACTGTTTAAAATTCTTGTATGAGCATTGTAGAAGCTTTTACCCAGAATTAACATTTAAATTAAAAGTATCAATTTTTTCCTTTTTTTTAATCACCCAATCTAAGCTTAGTAACAGATTAGTGAGATACAATTTTTCCATTGCAAAAACTGCGACAGTTAGGTAAAGTATATGCAGATATTCTTCATCTTTTGTTTCATTTTTAATGTTCCCTTTAAGCAAGAAAATACAGTTCAGATATTGTATCAGTATCAATACAATATCTCAATACAGATGCTGCTGGTTTATAATATTCACAGCACCTTTAGCCCTTTCTAAAGACATAGGCTATATGTCTAAAGACACAGGAAGGCTATATGTTATTTGAAACAGGTGGGTGATTTTTGTTGTTGTTGTAAGTAGATTAAGGCAATGAGAATTGTAAAGTAATGAGATTTTTAGATACTTAGCTATTGTCTTAGGCGCATAATATTGAAAAGCTCCTCTTCTTATATGTATGTGAAAATAATTAGGCTGTAGGTGAGGGACCAATAGAGTTTATTCAAAAATAAGTAGGCCCATTCCTGGCATTTTGAGGACTAACTTAATGCATGCTGATCTGCACTACAAACAGTTCTAACTATGCATCTCACTGCTCAGACATACATGTAATATATGGCAATTGAAAACACATTTTCCCAGTCCACCAAATGAAGTCCTCAACCCTCAGAGGATAAGAAGTGGCTAAGAACAGGGAAACTTAAGTAGCTGCCAAAATACATCTGAGTGTTGCAAGTTCTCCTCTACCCTTCCTGCTTTAACAAGCTACAAGAAACGTGGCTTATTTTACCATATATCTCAGGCTATGGCCACATTTCCCTGTTTCCAGAGCTCTGAAAGCCCTCTGCAATGGACGTACAATATGCTTCTCAGAGAACTCAAGAGGTTATGGATTGCTGCAGAGATTGTTTTTTACAAAAGTTATCACAGATAATTAAAAAAAAATCCTCAGCAATGTTTTAAAGAAAAAAGTAGGTAAGTTAATGTTAAGAATACTTATCTCTGAAAGACAAAGTCACAAAACAGCTGTTTTAGAGTGACAGATGTTTTACTCTGCCAAATTTAAAGGACCAGTTTCCAAATACTACTCCTAGCAAACAATATGCCAACCATTATACATAGCTGCCATACAGATAAGGCATCATTCAATGAGGAAAATACTTGATGAAAATAAGTGGTAACCATTTAACCAGGAAGAAGAGGAAGACACATTAATTTGTGTCTTTTTTTTGAACCCTAACTATCTTATGCAATTAGAGAGCTCCCAGCTACCACTGCAAGGCCAATTCCTGGTCTGCTCATAATGCACTGGTCTTGTACCAGCGAATATGGTACAGCTGAATATGCCTCAGCTGAATGTGCCTCAGCTGAAACACTTCTGGGCCCTTGCATGCAGTTTGTGTGTTTTCCACGACCATGTGGCTTGAAGCATCTAATGTATAACTGAAGTGTTAACAGCACCATATGCTCTGTCCTGCTTTAAGAGTACTGCCACATGTGGAAGTTTCCCACATTTAATAACGTCATGCCATCACACCTAATTTGTTACATAGGAGCAGAGGGCCTGGGGCATGGCATGATTCAAAGAGAAGACCTGAGAGCTTCTCACCTTATGCAGAAGTATATATGGCACCAGCATTTTGCTAAAGCCTCCCCAGACTAGTGCAGCTGAGACAGGATTACTTGTGAATTGTCACAGCAGCATTAAACACTGATCATCAGCCAATTTTAGAAGATTAAAGGTAAGAAATGGGGCTAGTGACAGCAACTTCCCACTCTGGGGTGGTGGATGCCTTCTTCCAGGACACAGTACGCTTAGCAATCAAATGTATTGAAGAGATGTCAAAGAGTACATCTTCATGCCTGCGGATTCAATGTGGAACCTCTTACACTTAAAAGGAGCTTTGAAACAGTTTTCTTCTGAAGCAAAATTAAATCAAATGTCAAGATCTCAAAAATTTCTGAGAAGTAACAACACTGAAAATTTGTCATCTCTACCCCTATGAGTGTTCCATACCACTGCTATCTCTTTTTTGGAGAAAAAAAAAAAATGTGGAAACAGATTTTCTGAGTCCAGTAAGTATCCAGGAGCTCTTTGATCTGAGCTGTGAAAATAAATTATTTACTGGGTTAGATGGTATCTTTGGTAATTCCAGCAGTATTGTCTGCAAATTTCCTTTAGCTGTGCATAACAGATGGACAACATGTTTTATTTACAGGCGGTCAATATTTGCAGAACAGCAGAGATGGAAGGGGAACAGCCTGTTTAGTTCAACGTGAAGAACTTTCTTTGGAAAAAGTTCTTCAGAGAGGTTTAGGGCTTTTTTATTTTTCTTATTTTTTACATGTTTTGCATTATCAGTTTGGACCTCAACATCTATCCCACAGCTCTATTGTTCTTCTCTGGAAACTCTTAATCAAAGTTTAAACATTAATCAAAAAGGAAATAAAATTAAAATTACCTCTAAACTACAGTGAGTTATGTCTTGGCAGCTCTGTCCTTTTGACCTTGCTATCACTTTGATGAATCCAGCCTATTGTGTTGTATAGTACAGTGCTGGCTTGTATGAGCTACAACACAGGCTGCCAAATAGTATACTGACTGATGGATTTGTAAATGCTTCTGTTAATGAAGATCTGGGCGCCTACAGACTATTTCATAGATGGATCCAAACACCCGGGCAATCACTCCCGTTCATCACATGAAAGTCTGGAAGAGACTTGAGCCATGCTGTAAAGGTCTGGAGCCTCAAATTCTCTTAGAATGATGAAAAAAAAATCACAGAGATAATAGTTTTCTTAAGAATAGCTGGTTGGGATTTACTATTTGTAGATCTATCATTAATTAATCCTAACCAATAATATTAACAAATCATTATCATTACTAACAATCCACTAATCTCATTTACCTTGGTAAGAGAAACAGTGGTTCAAATAGTCTGGATTCAAACTTTATATGCAATCAAAAGCCCTCAAGCCCAATAGCCTCTGAGTCATGTTCTTTTATATAAAGATCGGTACTAACACTTGAGCTGCATCCTCCAGCAGAGCATTAGTGATGTGAGAGAACAGATATATGTCCTCCAGCCCTTGCAGTGGCAAACACCCGAACTGCAAGTTGTAATCCCTGTTTCACATACTGAGAAGCTCTCAAACTCTGAGCTGTGACTTAGGGAAAAGAGAAAAAACTCCCAGCCCAGCCACTGATCTGCTGTGGGACCTTATTCAGGCCATGCCAAAGCTCTGCAGTTCTTCTCATCTAGGCTTTACCTCTGCATTTTGTACGGCAACCACACTGCATGATGTGGGCAGTAAGATTAATAAAAAGGCAGCAAGATCTAGTACTAAGCTGCAATTACCATCTGAAAAGGTGCCTTTTTAGTGATATCGCTTCAGTGCCATCAGAGCTCCTTAAAACAAATACTTAATCGTTTTTATTACATAAAAATCCTTCCAGGTCGTGTCTGCCTTACTGAGCTCTGCCATCGGAGGAGGGAAGGTGGCCGATGTAGCCAAAGTGCGTCAGTTCTGCAAACCCACTGTTTCCTGGTTCGACAACTAACCAAACTGTGTCCACACATCATTTCTAGTGAGCAGGCTCTTTCCGAGAAGGAAAATAGAAAATGTACTGTATCATTGTGGGGCAGCTCCAGCACACTAAATAGAGTCATATACTATCACTTCATAAGCAAAACCTGCTGCTGAGGGGAAGGAAAGGTTATGTTTGTTTTTGAGGTTTTAAAAGCTTTTTTTTTTTCCTTAGTTTTTTTCTTTTTTCTTTTTTTTTTCTCTTAACCCAAAGGGATCCAAACCATAAGTTCCTTCCTGTCTGAAAGAGTAGGGCCTGGGACATTTGTGGCCTGATTCTCCTCTCAGCTATATATTGAGTTAAATCAGATGTACCTCCAGTGAGCTGACAGAGCTACTTCAGTGTAAAACCAGGGTAAGGGAGACAAGAATCTGCTCCACACTAGTCAGAATGGCAGCAGCCGTTCAGAGCAGTGTCAGCATTTTCAAACCAAAATGATGTTGATCTTTTAGCTGGAACACACAAGATTTTGAAGCTCATTCAAGTACTCTGCACCAAAGTATTTAATTCCTTTCCAGTGTCATTTTATTGCAGTGAATAATACAGGTCCATAGCCTGCAGAGGCCAAGAAAAATCTTTTCTCAGATTGCCAGCTTTAAACTCAGATAAAAGGGAAGACTAATTAGACTGAGCAAGGACATTGACTAAAAAGCCTTCGTGGGTGCCACAAGGTGTGATATTCTCAAGTACATCCTGATTTTTGGTGACAGATGGACTGTTGTGATCATGACTTATGGAATGCAGACCACAGAAGTCATTCAGCAATTCCTGCAGTGAGACCACAACTGGGTCACTGGGAATGTCTCAATTAGAAGGTTTTGGACAATGGAAATAATTTTGAGTATGTACCTCAAACACGGAAAAAAATACCTTCATGTGCCTTAGATCTTTTTCTTTTTTAAAATAAGTCATATTTGTACAGTCTACAAAATATATATATTTATTTCAGAGGCTCCCCATATCATAAATAAATCTTCTTCCTTTGAAGAAAAACAAGTGCAGTCTCCAAGTTTGTTCCCTGCAAGATTTTGTACCCTGGCACAAATTCAGAGTTTCTGGTCCTGGTTAATCAAGTAAAGATAGACTTTGCCAAGAGGAATATATATGTTTGCAGCATACACTTCTTCTTGTCTCTGTAGTCTTTGCTTGGCCTTTGAACCTCACTTAGTAATTCCTGAATTAGTTCCTGAACCTTCTTCCAGGCTTCTGATCTGACTTTTCCTTATTTTCAGCTTGTGGCTGAGCCTCTGAAAACGTTCTTCAGACCTTCTGGGTCACTGCAACCTGTGATCAATCTACTTCACAAATTCTAATAGACTGAAGTACCTACATCCCGTCTCCAAACCTAATTTGACTCTTGTCCCTCTTGTCAGGGGGACTGCCCACTATAACAACTACTATGTCCCTTTTCCCTCTCACAGAGGGAGAATACAGTGAAGTAGTTATGGCTTCATGTGTGATGACTACCAACACTAAGCCTACATTTATTGCTGGGCCACCCCTACCCCTCCACTTCAAAAATCTGCACAACTCTCAGTTTGGAAGATTGTTAGGACTGAAATTGTTTGAGATCTGTTTTACATTTCTGTACTTAGCATTTGAATCCAGCATTTGAATCTGCTAACCTGGCAGATTTTCTGGACACCTGCACATTCCAAGTATAGGAGGACTTTTTCTGTGTTTTATTACAAAGGGTGTTTCCCCCTCTGGCAGTGGACAGCATCAGCCCAAAGCAGTAATAACCATTTACATTTCCAATGCTTACACTACCTTTACATTTCCATCATACCTCTGAGCTACTCGTTTGTGTTCTCTCTGTGACTTACCTCACTGTCGCCCTTACTTTGATCTTGATCCCAATCAAAGAAGAGTGTTGACTAAGACAGGCTTTTGATGGAGATATTGGTCCCACCTTTAGGGGTTCCTGTCACACAACTGAGTAGCTCTCCCGCAACGAATGCAGCTCCCCTAGCTGGCTACATCTGCTCTGTTGCATCTGCTGGCTCTTTCTTGTGGGGATGCTTCCTCCGACTGGCTCTAGTCTATGTCCCCAAGGTCCTCACAATCTGAGAGCAGTACTACTGGGTACTGCCCAAACTGCTTAAACTGGACAGCTCTGTAACTGGGGCGGACCTGGCAGAAAAGCTTTGCTTCTTCCATGACGCCAAACAGAATCAGCTTAAAGCTGTTCTAGCAGAAATGTCTTTAGAAGCTCTTGGTAAAGTCCTGGCTATTCAGAATAATTTTTCCATACACAATAAGCACACAAACAGGTGTAAAATGATTCTGACTAATATGAAGAACCTCACAAGGATTAGGCAGTTACTGTGCGAATCTAACAGAAAGAAGTTGTATTCTTTTCCCCCTTGGCCATAAAAATATTCACAGATTGCCCTTTTTTTTTCCTTTCTGGGGAAATAATCCAACCTGTATGCACTGGCACACTCATGACTTTTTACTTTCTCCTGCCCTTCTCTCCTGACAGACTGCCCAAGAAACTGAAGAAGTGGAGGTTTAATATTTTATTACTTTTATAGTCTTTTTCTGATATGTTTATAAAGAAGGAAATTGACCTCTTCCCGGATACCAATGAACTGTCAGCTTCCTCTAGCCAGCTTCTTTGTAACACATGAAAAGCCTTTGGTAGAGGCAGGCTTACTAGATTTGCTACAGCTTTAAAGGAGGAGTGAAAAGAAAGCAAACAGCATGTGCCTCAGAATCCTCCCCTTGAACTCCTCCTCATCTTCCTCAAAACAGGTAGACATTCAATATGTCTCAGGCAGTGTCCATGCTTCTAGGACTTGGATAGGGCTTGGGAGAGGTAGGGGAGAAGGCAGGCAACACGTCAGAACTTCCATTTAGGCGAGGTTGCTCCAGATAGAACTAGTCCTGAAGTCTGTAGTACATTTTACATTATTCCGAAAGATATAAACAAGATATTCTTTAACTTTTGCACAAGCCCCTACAATTACAATTCTTCCTCTTCACACATGTATCTGGAAATGCTCTTTGCTAAAATACAAGTACCCCGACTCTCCAAGGCCCAGCAGGAAACCTGGGACATCCATTAACAGCATCAGCGCCTGCCAATACACTGAAGCTCATAACTCCAGGTAAAACACCTGGCCTGATGGATTGTTGTTTTTTTTTTCTAATAAACTTGTAGGCAAGCTACATACTTTCTCAGCAAGCCTCTGGAGGAGGGTTCTCTCCTCGCTACTTTAAGGGATGGCTCGACTTCAAGCTGGGCTGGGATTGCAAATCAGGCTTCAACTATTGACCCATCTTGCTCAAATTCTGGGAGGTAAATTAGAGAAAATCATGCCCAGCATCACATATCTAAGCCAGGTAAGGATTTTTTTTAAGGCTGAGCTGGCTCAGATGGCATACTTTGCAGGCTTATGACACCAAGCCATTTACAACTTGGACAAAAGAATACCTGCTGACCCAAGAACACTGAATACATTCTGTGATGAGATGTTGAGGCCTCATATAGGAGAAGAGGACAGGGAAGAGCCCCTCCTGTACAGTCAGTTGACTCAGCGGCCAAAATAGCACATAATGGGAAGAGAAAAAAACAAGTTTGGAGCAGCAGTTAAAAGCAGAGTTAGTTAAAACGTGTAACGAGTTCCACGGGAGGCAAATAGATAGATGAGCTCTTTCAGGAAGAAAAGTAGTTGGAGCTTCAGGAGAAAGAAGAGAAAAATTGTCCAGAGAGATAGCCCTGGGGCACACTGCTGCACCTTTGCTAGTATGCTGGGAAAAAACCCTTCGTATTTGTCTCAGTAGTTGGGAGAGTTCTACTATTGGGAAAAGAGTGGAGAATTGCTGCGGGAAGAAGGCTGGACCTCATTACTAAAAGCAAGGATGGAATGACAGAAGAGCTCAGGAAGAAGGGAAGCCATAGGTCTGAGCCTGAGCTAAGGACACAGTTCATTAGCAGATCAAGATAATTGCAACGCTGAAAGGTGACAAGGCCAAGGGACTGAAGCAACAAAAGACAAATCTGCGCAGTAGTGGACCGATGGTTAATCTTTGTGGGCCTGAGATAGCATTCTAAAGCAGGATCCCATATTAAGAAGCAGAAGAATTTCAGATTCACCTAACTCTCTCACAGGTACAAGGATTTTCCTTTCTTTTCTCCATTTGGTCCTCTAGCTTACACTGTACTTCCCACCCACCAAGTAGAGCCCAATTGCTGCTTTCTTCATGCTGTGTGCCAAGATAACATGTTATTTGTAGTGGATCCTAAAAGCTCATTCTGAGCCCTCTGTCATTAATCCATGATTTGCGTTCATTTTCAACGTACAAAATTTAGTGGTGAAACTTCAGCTACTTTAGCTCTTCTTACTTCTCAGTGCAATGCAACCTTCTGATAAGAGAAGATAAAAATGCCGAGGAATCTTACTACTGTCAGAAATATCCTTTAGCTTAGAAGCTAGTGGGACACAACAATCAGTGGCAGGCGTTCTGCTTTAGCCCCTGGGGAAACATAACATGTGAAAATGGAAATTTTTCCTGGATTTTTTTTTGTGTGTATTTTGGATGGACTTTCTCTCATCATCCCACTGTCCTATTTAAAAGATTTAATGAGATTAGAGAGCTCTCAGGGCTTTCAAAAGTGCTAGAAAGGCTAAAGGATGCCCAGATGAATGGTGTCATATACCCCAATTTAAGGACAGCGCTATGTCCCAAGAATTGGTTCTTTTCCTAGAATAGTAGTGAGAGAAAAAGACAATTCTTGGCTACATCAGTCAACATCCCTGGCACAGCAACAGGTACAGCTGAAAATACAGACATGGCCTGGCCCCATGGTATGGTTAAAAAAGCCTCACCTTCTTAAATCCAACTTTTTCCATGTCTTTTTCTTAAAGTGCTGACTAAGAAATAGGCAGCATCCAGTCCAGGCCTCCTTTCTTCTCTCCTTTGCTTCCCCTTTTCACCTCTGTTTTTCACATTTCTCCTTGTTACCTTGTCCACCCCAGCCTGCTCTTAGCTGTATCAAGACATTTGGTTTCAAGGTGGTAATTATTGTTACTTGTACTTTTTTTGTGCCAAGGTGTTTATACAGAAAAAAATAAGGTTAATAGAAAATGCAGAATACCTCACTTTCTTTTTTTTTTTTTTTTTTTTTTTTAATTCCAGCTCTGATATTTTGAAGGAGTTCTGTAGCCTGCAGTTTTCCCTTGAACCTTGCCATCCAGGAAGTTTTCTGTGCATTTCCTTTCAACATTTCTTGTTGCAGCCATCCTCCAAGCAAATATGCAATAAAACCTACTAGTCTCAACATTGCTCATGAAACTACATTAACGAGCTGTCCGGCTAGCCTGCTAGCAAATGGGCAGATTTTTTTTTAACAGAAAAAAAAGAGCACCGGTGCATAGCTCATTAACTTCAAAAAGGCTACTCCTCCAAAAGCATCAAGTACAGAGAGCCGAGAAAATATGAGTCAGGCTCCAAAGAGCATCAAACTCTGCACACTTACTGCTAACTCACTTGGTACAGCTGTTTCCACAGCCTGCACTTAATTTAGGCTCTGATTTACCAGGGCACTGAGCATGTGCTTAATGAAAAGCACGGTTCCGGCTCATTGGTGTAAACGCACATTTAATTGCTTATCACATTCGGGGCCTGAGGAGACGGCCGTATCCCATCCCTTGCGGGCATGCGAACCTCATTAACGGGCTCTCCGACATGAAGCCAGGCCTGGCTGAAAGGGCCATTTCTCCCTGTGCACTCGCTCTCCCTGTGCCTATGTGTTTGCAGCCCTGCACTTGTATTTCCTGTGCTGATCTCGCACTGACCTTTTACAGGCGCTGCACAGTCAATTAAGTTTTGCTGTAATCTGCTTTACTTTTAGTAGGGTTTTCATCTTTTCTGTTCCCTTTTCTCCTCTACTGCAGAATGGAATTCTTGCAGTATCCTCAATGGGAGCTGAATTCTGTCATCAGGTGAAAGTCCAAAGTTTTTTTTTTTTTTGATCTAAATTAAACTCCAGATTTGCACGGACATAAATGACAACACCTAAGATTTGCAAGTCCTGCCATTCCTACAGAAATGGATAGTGGCATGCTTTAAAACCTACTTCCACTCTTTAAAGTATTTTAATTAAACAATATTTATAGTACAATTGTGTATATGTATATTTTGGATGAATATTAAGATTTTAAATGATACAATTAAATTAACCATGAAAATAAGTTGCATGGCTATATTCAGGGAGCCAGCATTACAGAAAGGGTTTTTCCTCTTTCACCTGCTTAAAGGTAGAGTTGAAATGATACATGTTAAAGCTAGAAGAAGGTACTTAAATTAAAATATCATAGGGTCCTCAAAAGAGAATAATGGGCTAGGTAAAAATGATTAATGTGCTTTTACACAAAGAATGATACTTTTTATATATCTTTGACCTTCTAAGGTCGAAGGGATTATAGGACTGTTTGAAGTTCAGGAGGAACTGAGCAAGGAAACAAGAGGGCTTTTCATGGAGTGATGAGAAGCTGTGGCTGACACTTCAAGAGCAGAAAGCCTATTTTTATTAACTCCTTCTTTCTCAGGTAAAAACATTTTTGAGGGGAAAAATAAAAAAAAAAAAAGAAAAACAAAAGAAATACAGAGACACACACACAAAAAAAGTAATACAGTTCCCTCTACAAACACGCAGATTTGAAGTTCAGCATGGTCGGGTAGTTTGTGTGGAGACTCAAAATAAAGACCCACCAGAGATCTATTCTAGTGTTTCATTGGCAGGTCACTGAGAAAACAAGATAGCATGATATTATCAGTGATTAAATCAACATTGCTTACTGTACTATGGGGAATTTATTAGAACAATTGTTCAGATTCTACTACAGTCATTTTTATGTTAGATTTTTATGCTTAAGCTTTTGAAGGGTACATCTGGTACATTTCTGTGCACAGCTCAGTAAGTGAATATCAGGGCAGTCATTTGAGCCTGCAAATAGCAAATACAATATGCATGAACTAGCCAAAGGAGTACAGCATAAGGACTCTAGAGTAGAATTAGGTTACTTCGTCTCAGTGAGTATTTTACTTTCTGAAAAACACTTTTTACATCGGGAGAGGGGAAGGTTAGAGAAAATTTAGCTAATAGTTTTGGCAGTGAGAACTTAGGAAAATATGGAACAGGTCAAAATTTATCATTTCATATTTTCAGTATTATTTTCCTTTCTTGTTTCAAAGTGGCATTTTGGAGTTTAAAATTGTCCAATTATTTTTAAAGAACTTTTAAAAGACTTAGAAATCCCACAAAAGAAATTAAATGTTTGTCTTGAAGTCAAATGAAAGGTTTTGATCAATCTTAAATTGTTTTTATCATCATATATTATTCATTATTATTAATATGAAATATTGTATATATTATTAATATGAATATTATAAGCATATATTATTCATCATTATTATCATATGAGTATGTAGATTTCAGCATAAATATTAATATTTTGTAAATATATATAATTATATCAGTCATAAGGTAAATTATGTATATCACTCAGCCACAGCTGCGAAGTGTGGACAGAGGCATTTTCTTCTTTACCTGTTCTGAAATAAACTGCAATTTCATATTTTAATGTCACACAATAGTCTTGATGTTGAGTCCTTGAAAAATAGGAAAATATATTCACTTAACGTCAAAACTATTGCACGCATGTATTTCAGTTTCCTCTGCTCAGCTAGCAAGCTGAAAATTCAGTGGAGAACTTGTATGGGACAACTAGGTCAAAGTGTGCTTCTTTTTTGACTTTATCTAAATTTTCTGAATTTTGAAGGAAGAAATTAACTTTTCCTCTTTTCTAAAATTACTTTTCATCATTTTCTAGCTTGAAACAAAACTTGAAAAAATCTCATTGCTCTCTCTCTCTCCCCACGTTTACTTATTCTCAAGCTATGAATAATCACATTTGACTGTTATTAATTCCATTTGCTCAACTTACTTTCCAAGCGTAAGTTGAAGCTGTCAATAAAATTTGCTCTTCTGCATATATAAAAACTCATGTATGTGTCCCATTTCCTACAAAAACAGAATGAGAGAATTATTCAAGAATCAACCAGTGAAACTAAAGCCTACAAGTCTCTGCAGTCTGAAGTATGAGTAACTTACTTCCAAGCAAAGCTATTGGCTTGGTGTCAGCCTTTTTCTTTGACTGTATCAGAGAAAGATGCAGTGTCTTCATGCTCATGAAGATGCTACCACAAAGAGGTGCAGTTCTGGCAAATCTACTCAATCCTAAACTAGGTCCGTTTCACCTGATTCTCATCAATATATCTATTTGAAGCGGTGGTTGTCTCTTCTTCTTAATATTCTCTCTACAGACACTCAAATGCCTGAAGGAACTTCAACACAGCTTATGCAGTCAAAGGCATAAGCTGTACAAAATTACTGCACCCAGTACAAAATTGTATTTACAGGATGTGGTATCTACCCAATAAAACCTAAAATCCAAAATCCTTTCACTGCCATGAAAAATCTCCTATAGCCCAATTTGTGTAGAAAGAAACTCCATGTATATTCTTGATTTCTAGCACTTTCTGAAATAAAAGGTGATTTTCACCTTAAAGGCTTCATTCAACCCACTGTTTACTCTGGACTCACACTGTAAATTCACACATGTTCATGGACATTTTTTATTTGGTGGAGTATCTGCCATATAATACATGTAGCAAAGGGCAGATTGGTCAAAATCACTGAATTGTTTTGGCTTGAATAAAAGTGAAAAAGCCAGACTCAGGAAAGCATTAGTTGTGGTGCTCTTTCAGCACGCTCCAGCAGCAGCTGGAAAACTCAGGTGAACATGAGAAAACACAAGTTTCCTTCCTCTGCCAGAAGAGATGTAACAAACAGCCTTCACCTCCTAGAAGTTTACTCTTAGTATCAGCCTTTCACATATTCAGGGTAGGGGGATTAGGCTCAATCTGCCCTGTTTAGTGTTCTTGTTTCATAAGTGATTAAAGAGCCGAAGAAATTAGTAAACTGCAGGTTTCCTGCCTTTCACCTAAGTGTCCTACCATTTGGGCAAGGAGCTGTATTCATTTGTTCTAGGTGGCTCAATGTCTATGAATCCTGCACAGGATGAATCAACTCCAGCAGAAAGGACTGAGGGATCCCCACTAAAACTTGTTGTTTGGGATATTCACCACAGAGATTCAACTTAAATTCGCTGCTTTGTGTTTCAGCGCCTTGGTAGCAAAGAGAAAGTGAGTCGTGCACGTCTGAAGTGGTTAAACATTCTATTGCCCAAGGAAGAAGTACATAAACTCTTCCTTCATCTTCATCACTACTCTGCATCAGACCAGGCATCTCAGTGAAAGTGCTGCCTTTGGGTCCAGTTTTTATAAAATATTTTTAAAACTCTTTAAGAGAAATAGCTACAGGAGAAGGCATGAACAGTCTGCTATTTGGAAGACCAATCTGGATTAATTTCTGTGTTCCAATAAATATTTATATAAAGTTGAAAAGTGGCAAAACAGAAGAGTTCTCTGGCAATAAGTTAAAAGTGTCTGACTTTTTTTATTATTTTCCAATTTTCTGAATCTATCCGTTCATTTCCTTTGCTTTTCTTGCAAATGCTTGGAAAATGTAATGTTTCATTTTGGGTTGAACAGAATGCTTTGTCCATAAAATGTGATTTGGGGAGTTTTTGTTGTTTTTTGGGGGAAAAAAAAAAATAGATGCATTTTACTCCAAACTGAAACTTTAATTTTTTTACCTCAGTCACCAGAGGAAAAAAAATCTATTCTTGACTTGACCTTAATGATACATTCATTCAGTTGCAATTGGTAGATATTACTTGCTCAGCTGCTGTAGGCATTCCAGCCTAGGAAAACAAATCGCCACAACAGGAAAAGGTGTGCAAAGCACATCTAAGTAAAGGACAGTGTCATTATTGTAAGACAAGCGAAAAGGGGAAAGGGAAATAGGAAAGTAGAGGGAGAGGGAGAGAGAAGAAGGGGGAAAGAAAAAGAGGAAGGGCAGAGAGAGAAGGGGAAAGGGAAAGAGGAAGAAGGTGAGGAAGAGGGAGAGGGAAAAAAAGAATAATCTGATGCATGGTAAATCCAAACGAGAGCCATGGTTACTCTATTTTAAAGCAAGTCAGAGACTGAATGTGAAAAGCAGGCAAGTAACAGGCCTTTTTGATTTGCTGTTTTCTCAGATTAATGAAAGGAATTAAAAAGAAAAACCAGTCCAAACTCCTACACTTCAACACTCCACTGCACGCAAAACCAGGTGAGCCTATGCCAACTCCTCCTCACATGTGTGTTGAGACTTGGCTGATGCTGCATTCCACAAATAATTTCTTTTCTTTATGCCTGCAAGACATTTCAGTGTAGGAATGGGAACACAATCCAATGCTCTCAATTAAAATAATTATTCCAAACTGGCAAACGTGGAGAAACTTCTATTGTTTCTTGCTTAAGAAGCAGCATTTTAACTTCCAAAGATATGGAGAGGAACTTTGTTTAAAGATCAAATGCAGTTCTAAGGAAATCCTGCATCTCACTTGCCTTTCCTAATCTCTGAAATGATTGTAAAAAAACAAGAAGCCCTCTCTAAGGGCTACTTATAAGGGGACATTGTTAATATATACTGATAAAGATGTTATTGCACATTCAGGAAAATGTTCCTAATAAAACATAAACCGTGTGACCATAAATATTGTGCAATAAGAGAAGTGACAATCACATAAAATTATTACATTGCTTACACAGAACAATGCATCATTTCTCTTTTTTTTAATAATTAATTAAACATATCACTGCCTTTTTTACATGATCTAAGTTAGTTTATTAATGCAGTTGCAAAGGAAAATATGAAAGATTATTAGACTTTGTTTATTTACATTAAGAAAAACTAGTCCTCTTTTGAATTCATGAGAAGGGCACGTATAAACAAATAGCCTTTTTTGAATTACAAATAGCTATTAAAGCTCATTTCTCATGCATCACAGCTAGCATTAATCAAAGAGCAATGATCATTCTCCCAGAGAAGCTAGTCTGGTGCTACAAGACTTGGTGATTTTTAAGCTACACTGTTTTGTGCGTGTAAATGCATCACGGCTTTGCTGAGGCAAGTTCTATTCTTTGTCTCTAAATATCTCCCCTGTGGCTCAATGCTTTCCTGTTTCTTTCGTGAAAATGAGAAATAGTCCTTGATCACAAAGTTCCCAGGTTTTTCCTCACATAGACAAAAGAGATTGTTAGCCTGCTGGCAACTGTTTTGAACTGTAGCAAAGACATAAGATTTGAGAGAATATTCTCAGGGATCAGGAAGAGCTTTGATAAACCTCTGTAGAGGCATTAAGAACACAGAGATGAGAGCATGTAAGAAAGGCCAAGGGCAACAGTGCACGAAACACAGTTCTCAGGGCAGTCTCTCAAACCTTTCCACTCTTGACCTCACTTACTGTTGCACTTCCAGGCTCACAACCCCACTTCTGACTGCAAACCCTACTCCTGCAATCCAGTGCCATCAGGCATACGGAATATCTCTTAGGTGCCATGACCTCTTATCTGTAGACTGGTGTCCTAAGGGTCTGCTAAAGAGGTAACTCCTCTGTGATTCTCATGGTAGAGCTACTGCCACCAAACCTCAGAGGTCTCATTTTACCTGCTAACATGCTCCCTCCTTTCACATCCAAGATGCTGGTGTTTCCACCAGTAATTTTGTCTTATAAAACTGTGATCTTGAATTTATGTATCTCTATCTTAAAAGCGTAAGATGTCTAGACTCTTGAAATGCTGTCAGGCAAAGATTCTAGCTAGTCTCCCCTGGACCAATCTGTACCCCTGGCCCACAGTTTTTCCGAACCCAGGGAACATTGCAGCTGGCAGCACGAACACGGGATACTGCAGGGGTGAGGGAAGAGCATGTGAACTGGTACCTTGTGACAACTCCTTCCCAGTCTCGTCACCTATAAATGACTATGTTTCTTGTGTCAGTAATAATGGCCAGGGAGATCTAAGCTATCTTGGTAAATCCCTTTCCATTTTTAATCTTTCCTTCTGAATTCCTCTACTCCTAACACTGTTCATCTCTGGCTTCCCCCCGTTTTGACAATGCAGCCACAGAGCTTTCAATCATATCGTCTTTTTCAGGGATAGTCTTTAACAGAGAGTTTACAGTCAGTTACAGAAGAACTATAGACTTTTGCCATAACTTGACACTGAAACAGCCTCACACATCCCCTCTCTCTTTGATACCTCTTCTTCTGAACAGCTTCAAATTCCACCATGTTGTATTTCTCAAATTGCAGAACCACTGCAAACTGATAAAATCCCAATCAATTTCAGTACTGCATGGAATATACACATGGGTCACCCTCAGGAATACAAACGAATGTCCACTAAAGCTGCAGAGAAGAAAATGTATCCTACAAAATAGCTTTTGCTTTAATAAAAAAAATAATTCTTTACGAGATGTTGGAACATCTGCCACACATGAAATAAGTCATCTTCTAACTGTGATAGCCATATAGGGAATCTTAGACTAAACTGGAACTTTCAGGTGCGTGTTAATATTAATGCCACATGATTCCCTCTAAGCCTGCCTTTTTGAAGACAAGGCAGATCTGCACACCCATCCACAAAAGCACAAAAGCATGGATCAATTTTTTTCCCCCCCTTAATGAATGTGCTTGCAAGAACGCAAGCCAGGAAATACCAACTTCCATAGGCATTGACAATGTGGGTGGTTTGGGGCTGGTGCACCCATGCCTCTGGGGGAACAGATGTTGCCACTGATTCACTTTGCAAGCATGTGAATAAAAGTCTACATCTGTGACAACTTACAGTAAAGAACTGTGAGCAGCTGCAGAGCAAAAGGCACAGAATGAAAAGTCAATCAAGATGTAAGGCAAGATACTGCATAAAGCCTGAAAGCTGACAAATGGAATCCATTTGATTGAAGCTGTGGCAAATCTACCTGAATAGAAGAAAGAACAAATAGAAGAAAGAGGCAGATGAAGTTTACTGATCTCCTTGTGCATGTTCAGCAGCGATTGCTTTCTGATATGTTCCACGCTTCCTCACATGTCAAATATTGCCGCAGTCGGTCTGTACATTACTAGAAGTCTTCTGACAAACATTCAAGTGCTGCAGTCCTCTACACCTCCTCCTGCTCCCCTCCCTGACCCACTGAATCCTTTAGAGAGTTTGGCTGAAATGCTGCACCTCACCGTTTGTAGTCACAAAAAGAATCAGATGTTCTTCATTAAAGTGAAAGTATTGATTCAAGGGTGCTGGCCAAATTCTATTGCTGTCACTTATTTTACCCTTCTGATCCAATACTGACATGCCATCAAAACTAAGGGGAGTTGCTTTGAATGGATATGCTCGGCCTGTTTCACACCATGGATAAATGCTGCTCAGCTGAGAGCATTATAATGAACATATACATAACGTGTCAGCTTGTTGTTTGGAAAAGGCATTGGAATCCTGTAGGTGACGAGTAGTGTCTATACGAAAAAGTAAAGCTACCTCTGTGCGTACATAGTAGAATGAATACCGCAGGGAAAAAAAAAGTCTGCAAATATTTGATCAACTTTCTAAACAAATGTTCCCCAGCTGTTTTTTGCTCTTTTATGTTTGTTTTTTTTTTTTTTTTTTTTTTTTTTCTGGTTATTTATGATATCAGGTTTTACTAGCTCAAATGTTTGTAGAAGGCAAAAATACACAAGGTGGCATACTGATGAAAAACAAAGTTTAAATGTGCTTTATCCTGTAATTCTACAAGAATCAGGATTCTATGACTACATTGGTCAATCATAAATAGAAACAATTCCATGATTCTTAAGTAAACTGAACAAGTGATGTAAGAACTTTCTCAAACTTGCTAGGAGTATCAGTATACCAGAAAAGAGTTATCTTTATAATCTTCAAACAGCTTCTAATAATAATTAACCTAATTTAGTCAAAGTGGGGATTTTGGCCAGACGGAACTCTTCTAGCAGTTACCAGGACTGTAATTTTGCAGAAGGAAGCAACATCTTCTTCAAAATTATATTCTTTATGAATTCTTTGTCTTATAAGCTTGTCTGGCTCAGGAACTTCTTAAATCAAAAAGCAGTGATTTGATTACATGAATAATTTTTATTTCCCATGAGGATAAGGCTTTGTGTATTTAGCAAGTTTAGTAGCTTAGTGGCTGCACACCGGACAGAGATTTTTTTCTGAATTTCTGTAACACAGAACTTTCTACAATGTACTGCACTATATTTACATATTGGTTCCATAATCATTGCTTCACTTATAAACTGCACTTATTAACATTGAACCCCATTTGGTATGAGGTAGTTCATTTACCTAGATTTGTTAAAGTCCACCAAATTTCTCCCAGTCTTTGTCTTCCTACCTACTTCTTTCACCTTGATTAATCTAAATTATTTTGGGGCCAGCTGCTAACTTACTGCCTCTAGGCTCACCATCATTTCCAAATTATTACTGTATACACTTAACACTGGGCCTGTACGGAAACCTGTCAGACCCTGCTCTTACATTTTTGCCATAATGAATACTGATCACTGATGAAAATTGATTTCTTCCTGGTTTTTCATTAGTGACAACTATTTGACTTTTAGCCAGTGACTACTTAATTTTTTAATAGCTGCTGTCAAAAGTCTTTTAAAATCTACATCTATTTTATCTATTCATTTTCTTAATCCACTAATTACTTTGTTGGCACTCACAAAGAATTCCAAGAAATTAACCCAACACAATCTTCCCCTGTAAAGATCCATTATGATCTTTCAGCTTCATTTTGTGTAATTAATTCAAAAATTTTGCAAGATCTGAATGTAAGGTTCACGGACTGAAATGTCCTGAATCTTCTTCAAAGCAATATAATATTTCTTTAAAAAAAAAAAAAAAAATCCCAAAAAGCTTCTTCAATCAAAAGTGAACATAAAATTTGGCCCAATTGCCCTACAAATGTTTATATTTACTCTGAATTTAAAAAATCATCCTAACTTCTTTTCTTAAAACAAACCTTTTTTGGTGTTCATACTGTTCAGCCCGTTCTATTTTTGCTCTACAAAGACACATAAAATGATGGCCTCTGAACTCCCTCTCTAAAGGAAAACTTTGGTGTTATAATAGACATTGCCATGTAAACACTGGTTCAGGATCAAGAAGCTGCCAGTGAGGAAATTCAAACAGTTGGAATTTTTAAGAAAAGCCCAAAATGAGATATCATTTTGCCATGGTATGTATTTTGTCACGTGCCCGCATCTTGAATGCTTTGTGCGGTTTTGTTTCTCCAGCCTCAGAAAGGATATACTCGAACTGGGAAAGGTTCAGGGAAAGGTCACAAGGATGATCAAAGGTGTGGAACAGCTTCCCTACTAGGAATCACTGAAGAGAATAGGCTGGAAATGAAATGACTGAGAGGGGATATGACAGAGGTTTATAAATCACATGTGTCACAGAGAGAGTAAGGAACAATGAGAACACTGTCCCCTCCAGAGCAAGAATTAGGGGGCATAACATGAAACTAGAAGGTAGCAGGTTCAAAACAAATAAAAGGCAGCATTTCTTCACACAACGTGTTATTAAGCCACGCAGTACTTTGCCTTAGGATGTTGTGGATACCAGAAGTTTCAAAAGGCAACCATATTACTGAAACAAAAGTTCACCAAGGAATTTTGTAATTTATAGACGCAACTTCCAGCTCAGGAAGTTTACAAGCCCAAGTCACCGGCCAGTAGAAGAGTGCTCTGAGGGAGTATCACTGAATAAGCAATAAGCCCCATTACAATACTCTTGCCTAGACATCTATGGCTTGCCAACGTTAGGGACAGGACCTCATGTTAGATGGGTGCCTGCTCTGGTCCTGCACTACTATTCTTGATGTTCCTATTTTCTATCTTGCATGCTGAAAACAACTTTTAGTGATAGATTTTTGCAAGCATCTCAATTATTTCATATCTATGCTTTCTGGAAATGCCCTTCTCATGAAAAAAAATGGCTTTCTTTAGCCTCCCTTGTAACATTTCTGTCCTTCGTCTTTACTAGAAAAGAGGAGCTCCCTGGAGATGCTTCTTCTGTGGAGTTATCCAAGGAAAACTTCTAGCTACTGATAAGGAATCACATTCCCATTAAAATCAATGAAAAGAGCACATACAGGTATTTACGCATATATATTTCCACTGCATTGTATAGAACATATGTCAAAAATGGATAAACTAATCCGCAGAATATTGGACTCCTCATGCTTTGGACACTTAATTAGCGTGACATGTTGGAGCAGAATGATCAAAGGATAGGTTGGGCTGAACCTGACCTGTAAGCTTAAAACCAGAGACAAATGCTTCAATTTAAGAAATAAACAGACAAAAACAAAACCAGAAAATAATCCTGTTTTACTCATTTACTGTAGAAATAGCTGTGTAATATTTCAAGAGCTATATTTGATTGTTTTATGCTCCAGAGTAAAGAAAAGTTAAAAAAAAAAAATCTCTGAGGTAAAGCTTCAGACACTATGGTGGAAATTGGTAAATATATTTGATTATCCAGATGAACTGTGATATTTTCAAGCTTATCTGATTGAATTGGAAATTTACAGCTTGTGCCCTGAACATTTTTTCTTGTTTATTCTTATGCTACCCTATCCCCCTTTGTTCAAAATATCTTTTTTATAAGCTGAAGCATAAACACTAATGCAGCAAGAACAGAACATCCAAAAATAATCCTGGATGCCAAATTTGATAGGATGAAGCTAAAAATCCTCTGTTTTTTAAATATATACTCAGTCTAAAAAGGGTCAGTAACACTTACCCTGGTCTCATCCTGAACCGCAGATTTTCAGCTACAAGAATACTCTCAAAAAAGGATTTTCCTGCTAGTTAGTTAACCTTCACTAAGAATCAGCTCTGCTCAGAAAAGCCTGGAGGACTGTGGCCTGCTTGACGTGAAGAACGAGATTTTCTCCATTTTGTTTCTGGAACAGTCAACAACTCATTGTTTAATACAGTCAGTGGGATGGTAGGCATTTTTTTCAATTAAAAAGGTTTTTTTCCTATCAAAAATATGATTTCTGTAAACATTAAGTTTTAATGTTTATGCCTTTAAATAATTCCAAATGATTTCTTAAATATTTTTAAAGCTTTAAAATTCAAAAACACAAGAAAACTCACTATCTTCTCTTGGATATCGTTAAGTTTTTTTTTCCACTGGAAAAGAAAAAAGTCATAATAAGAAAGAAAAGAAATATATTCAACTTTTTAACTTCCTATAATCTCAGCTCCAGGCAACTGCTGAGAGAAGCAGGTAGTCAAACAAAAATTGTTTCAAATGCATTTTTTTTTCTGCGAGTCCATTTGTCTGTAGGCAGCAAAGTACTGAATGCTCACTTCACCCCTCATACATACATACAATACCCTACAGCAGAAATGTGCAGATGACTGTCCTGGGCTTGGCTATAAATTCATTTCACCTAGACCTCCCAATAGTCCCAGGCACATGGTCCTCTACATTCCTAATGCGGGGCCTCCAGAAGAATTTAATCCCCCTTACTGCCTAACCCTTGGTCAGTGCTTCCCAACCCTCCTTGTGCTGGCACAGACACGATGACATCGCGTTAAAAAGTAACTAACTGGGTCAAAGGAGTTATTTTTCAGGCAGATTACTTCCCTGCTTAGGGTCACTGAGGCCCGTCCGTGCTCCTGACACATGCGCTGAGCTTCAGGGAGCTGAGTCTGCCCAGCATCAGCGAGCGGGACACAGGCAGCCACAGGCACAGCTCTCCTCCTTCCACGGTCGTGTCGCCACGTGCGAGAAGCCTGTAAGAAAAAGCAAACTCCATCCTTCCACGCGAGCGCAGCTGATGCTGGAGTCTGCGGATGTGTTGTGTGCCTGTTACAGGCACCAGCAGGCTTGAGGCCAGAAATGGTTATCCTGGAAATTGATGAAGTTAGGCATGATGTTATGAGCATGCAGAAAGGACATACTAATGTTCGCAAATATGAGAGACGAGATCTCATCAGAAATAAAGGATGTGAATATGGGTTCTTCTTTACTGAACATGAAAAAGCTGATACGTTAAACTCTTTGGATTCTACACCCTTCAGAGGACAGGAAATAGACACAGGTAAAAAGTCACTTACTTTGATTACATCGCCCATCCACAAAATATGCTTAATCTTCATCTACATGGAAGTGATAATACCTACTTCACAAAGTTATTATGAGAACATTTTAATCTAATTTAATTTAATGCAATGTTTTAGTGCCACTTCCCTAGAGCTGTAATAGTAAAACGGACACATCACGTCATTCCCTATACCAGCCTTGTTCTTGCAGAGTCATGTCCTCCAAACACAGATACGGAGGCCTTCCCCCACATAAAGGATTAGTCAGGACGATAAGCACATGTGTAAGTGGAGCCTGAACTTTGGTATCAGTGGTATCTAGCCAGTATGTAAGTATTTGCTGGACATTGACACTTACTACTAATTTGTTCTTTTTAATTTTATAGCCTTATTTATCTCTTACAGTGATCTATCCATCATTTCATAGAATAATGAGAATTTTTCCGAAAAAAATCATGCTTTAAAGTTTTTTGTTTCTTTTTAGTATTTTACCACTATCTTTAAACATTTCAAACGAAAGCATGTCTGGAAAAAAAAAGCAGTTAAATTACATCCACATGGATACTAATAAGTAGTCTCTGAGGTCTTAGTCAGTTGCCTCATCAAAACACAAAGCATATGGAAAGAAAGGGGCCTAAATGAAAAAGGAGTGATTTTATACTTTGATTGTTTAGTCTATGTGACGGAAGGGGTATGAGTGTAGGGATAAGAGGGCAAGACTTGGAAGCTTAAAGCAATTATTTCAATGTGTAATGATATTAAAGGACACCCATCTGCATGGATGGACAAAAATATTCTCTCTCTATATATATGTTTGGGTCTCTGTTCTTCTGAAATCTTTTATTCATTTTTGTTTTTTCTATATTTGTACATCAGGAATACAGGACCTGGTGCACTGGCATTATACTGAGTATCTTGCAGGGAGGATTGAATAGTCTTAGTCTGAGGAACTTCAGTAAGTTGTTCCTGGAGTTGCTCAAAAGCTTTTCTTGTCATCTTTCCAAGGCCTGAAGGTAGGGTATGACAAACAGTGTGCAAAATGACTCACAAAGAGAATGGGAACGGCTGTGAGATTCTCTCAGCTTGACTAACCCTATTTTCAGAAGTCAAAAGGCAGATTTTACTGCCATCCAGCCTGCTCACTTCCTAACTCCACTATGAAATACCAACAGAACTAGATTCATCATGCTTCTTGACATGTGAATTTTTGCTGCAATTTGCTGTAAATAAGTGAAATCTTTCAGAACTGCATTTTGCATTTTTTAATGTTTTCACTTCTACTCGGATAGGCAGATTACACTGAGAAAGCTGTTTTTCAGAGCCCTCATTTCTTTCCTTAGGTTTTTGTACATTGATGAAAAGACAACAGTTTTCTCTGTCCGCACCCGGCTCTCAGAATGAGCTTTCAAATCTGAGGTGTCTTATGTAAGGGGGATCCAGAAAGGACTCAAAAATCTAAAGTATGACAGGAAGTGTGACCTGATTTCTGGAGGATAGGCCCATCCACTCCCACTGCCACTATTCAGCACTCCTGACTGAGCCCACCAAGAAGCCAATCTGCATTAATGACACCAACAACATCTGGCTTTTCTCTACTTCTCACTGTTAAATCTTAAAGTGATCATCATGGATGGGTAAATATATCCTCTATTCAGAAAGAAACATAACAGAACAGACTCTGGAATTGTTTTCTTTCTGAAAAGCAGTGATGTCTTCTAGACAAGTGATGTCTTCTAGATGTCTTCATTTCAGTAATCTGGCTACCAAGGCCTGACCAATACAGATTAATATTTTAAATGTCCAGTAATTTTGGATGCCTCAGACATATTTGTCTTTTCCCTTGTACAAAATGCGTGGTTCCCAAGCACAATATAGAAGAGCTGATGCCCAAGCCCTGCTCGAGCCACAAGGCCTCACTAGGCTCAGAGGTGGCATCTTCTGACAGGTAAGGCAAACATTTTCTCCTACCTTTCATAGAAATGGGGAGAAATTAATCACTTCTTGCTCAAGTTTGGCAAACAAATTTCATGTTAAAGCAGGAACCCAGCTAAAAATGCTCAGAAAATTATGAGCCTGTGAAAGCAACAGGTTGTCACAGAGTATTACGCAAGCATAATCATTGCAATTCAGGAGAATCATCTGCTTCAGATCTTTTAGCTTCAGTTTCTGAATGTTTGTGATGTGAACATATGAGTTGAAATAATTATAAAAAACTGATATGGCTAAAGTTCTCTAAAAACAGATAACAGCCTGCAAAAATTTCTTACAGTGCCCGGACCTTTCCAAACAGATGCTTTCTTTTAATTTTACAAAATCATGTTATTTAATCTTGCCATGTTAATTAATCTATAGTCCAGGCATCAGAAGATTTGGCATATGCATATGTACATGTAAGTAGGAATATGTATATGCACACAAACACATGTATGAACAAATGCATGTTTAAGACAGAGCTTAATATTTTAACACTGATGTTTATATGTAGAAGAGTAGTAACAGGAAAATGGCATCTAGTTGCCATCTAGTTGGCATAATAAACTACTCTGTTCAGTGTCTCTTCATCAGCCAATAAATATTTCTTCACAAAAAGCTTATAAACTCTTCTTGTTAGTGCATCTCTGTGTTAACTGTCACCTTATCTCTGAGGGTGTTACTTGTACCAAACTATTTTTGCCTTTGAGTGTTTTGAATTGTCTCTGCTCTACCCAAGTATCTGAGACTGTTTAGCTAAAACATGGGTTCCTCAGCTTCTGCAATAACTTACTGTGCTATTAATCAAATGCCTGCTGTTATCCAAAAGGTCAGGCTAGACCATGAATTCTTCTATGTTATGTTCACAATCCCTCTCTTCATGGGAGAAAATGAGCCTAAGCTTTTCCGAAGGGACTATTCCCCTATACAATATTTTTAACAAAAATACGAAGGTATGAAAAAAATGGGAAGTGCTAAGGCAGAGGGTCTACCCACTCTTAAAATCTGTATATTTTAAAATGCAATCTTTGTCTTTTGAGTGTAAAAGTGCTTTTCTTCATTTTTCCAGTACAGGCTGAAACTTGCATTCTGCAAATATGCCTCAATTTCCATCATTATTCCTATCTTCATGGAAGCAAGATGCAAAGAATAAACTAAATGTAGATCTTTGAAAATCAACAAAGTGCCATTTCAGACCCCAAATAGCTCCAAATCAAGGAGTCATAAAAATGGATTTAAAAAAAAAAAAAAAATCTTAAAATAAAGAGATAAGGTGTTGGCCTTTTTCCTTAATCAATTTTTAAATGTTGTTAACAAAGAACCATACAGCAAATTTTTAAAGCAACAAGTAGTGAAAGGCAGCCCATCACAATTCATGTTCAACCCTGAACCATTCCTGCTTCTCCTACAGCTGAGATGAACACTTTTTCTAATACACAAACAAATACCAATACAACAACAGAAAAAAAATGAGAAGACCTCCTTTCTCTTGCAAACAAAAACCCCAAGATTTTTTCTTTGCTATTCCAGCACGTTAGACATGATCAAAAATTTCTACAAGAGCCTCAGGGAACATCTCCTCCTTTACTTTGCTTTTAGTGGGAACAAATCTCCTTCTTTACTTGCAAATTATTTTAGAAGCATTTAAGTTACAGCAATTTAAATTTTTCATCTTTCAAAGTGAGAATCTGAGAAGTTTTGTAAGAAATACGTATGCTTGTGAGACTTATGATTAAGCCAAGGCCCACAGAAATTAAGTGAGATAACCACCATAATGCCAGTTCATGGCAGAGCTCATACGGGAACTTGAGAGTCCTGCTTCTAAGTTCTCTGATGTTAGATTGTATTGATTTGGAAAGATAGACATCTTGGACTCCCAGAGGAAAGTGTTCCAGACGAAATAAATCACTGTCAAAAGTGGGTGAATTTCCACTGAAGTCTTGCCAGGGGTGAGTTGAGCAATTCATCTTCAAAGAAGCTTGTTGCATCTTATCTCCAGAAAGATATTAATGATATTAATAGCACGTTTACGCAATGTAAGTTTCAACATGCAAATTATCTTTATGAAGATTTTTCTTTTCATTGTTTGCACTTGCATTCAAACTGTAAAGGATTTGTTACTAGCCATACAACCTATCCCATATCTGTTGAAACCAAAGATGAAACTACCACTGATTGCAATGGGAAACTTCTGGACTATAAACCAGGACCAAACTGGAACAACATAATGAGTGGCAGGGGTATGCTTGGAAATTGAAAAAGAAACTAAAGACATTATTTTTTTCTCTCATTTATCATTAGAGTTAGTAAAAAGCTTGCTAACTGTTATCCATTACTTAAACACTGCTATGCATCTCTGTTAA
Source organism: Nothocercus julius (assembly GCA_013398735.1). Classification (NCBI taxonomy): domain Eukaryota; kingdom Metazoa; phylum Chordata; class Aves; order Tinamiformes; family Tinamidae; genus Nothocercus; species Nothocercus julius. The sequence continues at coordinate 5,041,953 of VZSV01000022.1, read as the reverse complement.
GTGACCAAGCCATACCTATCATGCTATAAAGCATTCCCAGTGTTACATCAAGTGCATTTCACCAGTGAATCAGAAATGGGTAGCTCTTTAGACCAAACTTCTGTACTGTCAAGATGCCCAAAAGCAAGTCAAGAAAATACGGAGAGCTCACCAACAGCTCATGTCGGAGTCAGTCAGGAATGAGATGAGTAATAAGAACTTGGTAATGGCTGACCATGAAAGTTTGTGAGCAATTAACTGCACTTCTCTACAGTTCTTGATTTCCCAATCAAGAGAGGAGGGTCTGTGAGCAGCAGAGCATGTTTCCGAAGGCCCTGGACAGCCAGCAGCCTGTATTTCTCTTCTCTTTCCCTCATTTCTCAGAGTGTTAGCCCACAGGCTATTCTGGCCTGTGGACTCTGAGGTAGCTGCATTGTCAGTAAATTTAGCAGCCATGCTACTGTCTGTATTCATAACACGCCACGAAGAAAATAAAAGTCACAGAAAGGCACTCTGTTTTACACTCCATAAGTGAAATGTTAGGTCCCATTCACTACTTATGTCTCCCTGTGCCCACCACGGGAAAGTGAAAATCCAGAGAGCATATCTAGTATACAGAACCTAGTCTGACCCAGGGACTCAGTATGAGTTTCATACACCTCCTTTCCTTTCAAAGAGCTACACTCATTGCAGCCAGTTTGATCCAATTTCATACAAAATTAGGCTCAGAAGAAAATTCTGTTCCCCATGCTTGTGTCAATACAGAGTCACCAAGCAACCAGTCACCTTGACTGTATTGGCTTCCCTCCCCATCTGGAAGAGTAAATGCCGAAAGGAAAATAGCAGCAACTTCTGTTCCTTCATTCATTAGAGAGAGAACCTATGTGAAATGTTACTTTAAAAATATCTCACAGTTTACCGCATTTGCATTAGGAGCAAAAAGTTTTGTGTGTAGGCTTCTTCACTTAAGAAAATTAAGTCCAAATGTGCTTTACCTAATGTGATGGGGGAACAGTTGAACAGTTCAGTAATTAAAGAGGGGGCTGAAGGGGGTATTTTTAGTAACTTGATAGCTTTAAGATCACTCATTTATCTGCCAGGAGCAAGCCACACACAAGTGTGGTTATAACTGGAGTTGTTGTGATTATCCCAGTGGGGAAAACAGCTCCACAGGCCACTTGTACATGGGATGTTTATTTGCGCGTGTTTGGCTGATAGAGAATAGAGTGGTGCGAGGGTCAGCATTCCTAAGCTGCCTTGTCTGTGATCCACATCTCTGCTCTCAGTTTTCCTCCCCAAGTGTCACACACACATGGACACGCTGACTCCTACCACACAAGGCAGTGGAGGAGGGAGTAAGTCTGTTTTACCAGATTTGGGGGTTTTATAATCTTGCAGCGCTCCATCTTATTTACCGTTGCAGGGCAAGAGCAGCAAACAGGACTGGGGAGGGATGGGGAAGACAGGACTTTGCGAGCCACAGCCTCCATGCACCCAAGGGCACGTGGCACAGTTAGAGGTTAGCTAGCCAAAAGAGTGAGTCACTCCACCGCTCCTCTCATGCGCATTCCCACCTGCACAGAACACACCATCAGACACTGCCTCGTTCCTGTGGCACGGTGCACTTCAGTAGGCATTTACTCTTCCACATTGCGCACTTCATTACCCTGACAGGGAAAGCTGGTCCTAACAGAGCCCTTTTGTTGCCTGTGGGGCAGCCAGGATGATGCATTAGCTTCCCATGTTGATGACTCAAGAGCCACGGTGTCTCAAGGATCCTCAGGCCAAATCCTTTATCCCTTCTGCATTACTATTAATTCCTCCCACAGCAGGGGAGAAAGTAACTCTATGTACCGCTTCACCTAAGTTAAATGCAGCCAGGTTTGGGGTACTCTCCAGACACATTGACCTTGGAACTGTTCTGCACCATCACCAACAGCCAAAGAGGCAAAAGGAGACAGAATGGCCTTCAGATACTGTGCCCTGCTACACTCTAGCTATTCTCAGGACCTTAAACTGAATCAGCTCCAGGAAACACAGAAACCTCTTAAACCACCCTGACTGTTCACCAGCTCTTACCCTCCTATGTCATGTACAAAGTACGGAAACTAAATTTTCTCAGCAGATAAGCAGTTTTCCTACAGAAGGTGGCACTTCCTAGGTAGCCTGGAGAACACCTTGCAGCTGTAGACTGAATTATCTGAGAAGATTCCAGTTTAATTCAGGCAGTCAGCAACATGGTTGCTTATGGACTTGAGGAGAATGCACTTGGATAAAGCATTATCCAGATGTTTCAAAGAGTTTATACATATATAAAATATATATATGCATAGTATATGAGTGAGGTATGTACATATACAAAAATATGTTTTACATTGGTAAATAGATGGAAATGATGGAAGGAATTCAAAACTTAATGCAGGTGAATTGGAATACCCTGGGAAGAAGTATATCACTTATTTAAAGCCATACAAATGCCATTTCATCTGTGGCTGACCACCTTGTTCTAAGTCACATTTTGTACTGTATATGCATTGAGTTTCATCTACAGTGTTATCCACAGACTCTTCTTACAGCTGGGGAAAGTGAGCACCTGAGAAACAGAACGACTTGCATTAACATCACACGAGAGGAACAAAGGCCCCTAGAGTCCAACACATGTTGCCTAGACCAGAAATAGTAATCTCAAAGACATCATGTTGCTTACATTTGTTCCCTCCTTATTTTCAAACTACTTAGAAAAATCGACACCTTTATGTCTTCTCTGAGCCCACTGTGCCCGCAGTAGCCATGATGACACTCTGATGACTCAGTTTGAAAGTACACTGAAGTGCTTTTCCTTTGCCAAAAGACGCTGGTCCACTTCCCTTTCCTTAGGAAAAAGGGGGACATTTGAAAAAATTTACTTCTGCCTGAGCATACAAGTGATTTTGACAGCCAGGACCCTGAGGTAGGATCCTGAAGTTCAGTGAACGTTTTGCGGAGATCGAAAGTCATCTCTGTAATGAAGCAAAATGCCTCCAAATTTTTGAGACATCTGCAGAATTCCAAGACTCTGACACCTGTTAATCAGGGTCATCATTGGAAGTGGCTTAGAAGCTATAATGTGACCTCTTGAGAACTAAACAGCATGAATGTGGCAACAGGACCAGGCACAAGGCAGCCAAATGGCCGCTACCATAACACAAGAACATTAATAGGAAGGCTCATTCACAAATGGTTCAACCCAGGTAAAAAATATCTAAGGCACCTTACAAGAGATACATCACTGAATGCAAACACTAAAAAAAGCAGCAAAATAAAATTTTGTACCTGCTCCCTCAAGGCATCCCTCACAGCCCCTGAGAGAAAATAGCAGGGAAGAAGTTGTAGCGTGGAAAAGAGCATCTTGAATCAGACCTCTGCCACAGCGGAGCACATGAGGCCACCATGGGTATAAAGCAAGCGTATGCCAGGGAAGCAGAGAGCTAACACCTCCCACTTGCACAGTCCTTCTCGCGATAATCTTCAGAGCCCACCTGATGAACAGCTTTGGGTAGGAGGATGGGAGAAGTTCCTCCTGCCTTTTCTGAAGGAACATTCGCTTTCTAAAAGGCCTACTTGGAATAGGCTCAATTTCCCATTTTAGTTCTGTCCTGCATATATTTGTTCTACAGAAGCTGGCAAACTGGGAGAAAGATCATGGATTGTGCTGTACATAGGAGGAAAATCCCATTTCCCAAATGATTTTATTAACCTGGACAAGCACTGGCCCTACAGGGACTCCAAGAATATAACCCAAGAAAGCAACTCCCAAGCGCACATGGGAACTAGTCATTAATTAAGAGTCTCACATAAGCTTGACAGGACACATTAATACATTTTTCAGCTTAGAAATGAAAGCTGCTTTTCAGAGTAGTTTAGAAAAAAAGTGCCAGAAATTCCATTTTCTCTGAGAAATCAATCAAAACCAAAGCTTAAGTTTACTCTGAGAAAATGTATAAATATATAAGCAGTATTTTTTTTCAAAAGTTTTCTTTTGTCTTCAGAAATGGAAACAATCATTGCTCCAGTCAGTTGCACAACTCTGCAGAGCAAGAAGATGTATGGAGAGCATTTTTGCCCAGACTGTAACAAATTTTCATTTTGTTGGTTTGGCTTTTGTTTTTTAGTCACAACTTCAGAAAACCACTGTGAAAACAATGGAAGACATAAACAACATTTATGGAGGCATTTTTACTGCACTCATTTTCATGGTATTTCAATGGCATGAACGAATGAAATTGGCAACACTAGAAGGGTGTTAAGAAGGCAGCTAATACATATATTGGATTAAGAAATACCTTTGGCCTCAGTTTTCCTTTCCTTCCAGATTAATGCATCACATACAACAAGTATCAGCTGTTCTAGTTGGCATTTCCAACAAACTCATTAAGTTCCTGATCCAGCTCTCATTATAGTCAATGGAAAGACCCCTACTGAGTTCACTGGGAGTTGGACTAGACTCTAAAACTCTGGCTGCAGTAACAGCACCATGAAATCGTCCTTGCTCATAGTAAAGTAATTCTAAACAGAGATGTTTCACTTTGGCTCTGAGCAATCAAAACCCAAGTACATTTTAAATGCCAGAAACAAGTGAAGATGTTAAGAAGAGAGTTTATTTTATGAAAAGTCATTTGTTTTGTTTGAGTTCTTTTCTTATTTCTTTGATTTCTTTGTCGGGTTGCCTGAGTTCTGCAGGCCCTACTTTTCATGTCATTTTATACCCTTATTCTCATCCACTTTCCGACCTGTTCTGCACAAACTCAAAAACTGTTTCAGATTATCTCAATTTGTTTGAAGCCAGTGATCTCTTAAGTAAGCCTATTCCAGCAGAGAGTCTCTATGTGTGCATGTATCTGTGTGTGGCTGTGAGTATCCGGAAAATAAAAAAAAAAAAAAAAAAAGAAAAGAGAGAGAGAGAATAAGAGACTATCATTTTTATTATGTTTGGTCTATATTTGCTGTGCCTCTTACTAGGTAGCAGAGTTTCAACATTCATTGTGTCTTATAAGATAAAATCATTTACAAAATGGATTTTTTTTTTTCAGAATAGTTCTCTGCTTGGACAAGGAAGAGTAAGGAAGGATAAGCCATTTGAGGTGCTCTGGACAATCTCACAGACAAATGGCCTTCTTGGAGCCACAGTGTGCAGGTGAGCACAACCATAGGTATATTTGATAAAACTACAACCAGATACGACATCCATTAAAATGATCATAAAATTTCATTGGCTCCAGTGGCTACACTGAAGATCAAGTTCCAGTGAGGGAACATAAAATATTTTGCACAAGTTTGTGAGCCTAACATCTAGAGAATGCTGCCAAAGGCACTTTCAGTTACTTTTTCAGTTAACAAAGGATAAGAAAAAAAACCCACCATCTTAAACATTCTAAAAATATAAAAATGATTGATGCAGTAACTGATAAAACCTGCTATACTCCATAAACTATAGATTTCTCAATCCAGTTTGAACAGAGAAACAAGCTGACTGCCATTTGTTTTACATTGTAAAACAGCTTAACTTCTTTCTCAAACATTTGAAGCCAAAATAAGAAGTCATATAGCATTTATATATCAGACAGGCTGGTTTTGCATATTCTAACCTAAGTTGGGCATGTAGGAAAACTTCCCTCTAAAACTTCATTTAGTTTGATAAATTTGTCATGGACAATTCACAGACAGAAATCTTACAGACTTTTGATTCTTTGAAATTATTCACTCCACTCCTTTCTAATAATTCTTTATGTCCCGCTCCTTCAACTTATTCAAAAGAACATATTGTCTTTTTAAACACATAATTTAGCCATTAGCAAATCATAGTTGTGGCAATGCCAAAGCATAACTGAGTTCCAGACCGTTACACCAACTCATTCTTCTCCATAGCTTAAAGTGCCCCATATGCTCACTGCCATCAGTCTTTCCCATCAAATCTCTATTTTAAATATCTTTCACCACAAGATTGGCATTGGCCACCAGCCAACCAGCCTGCACTTTAGCTAGACAATGCTATGCTGATATGCTTAGATCTTTGAAGTGTCATACAAGTCCAACAAGTTAGTTTTCTTCCTGTTTTAATACTTTTGCAGAGGGCCAGCCAAAAAGTACATTTCCCATCAGGGTATTACTCAAAATGGCTACTTTATGTGGAAACTTCTGCTGACCTGCAAGCTTCCCTTTTTAAATGCTTTTGACCTCATGATGTTTTTGTGAATATGGCCAAGAGCTGCCTTTCTAAACCCTTTTACATTGTATGTATGTTAGTATATATCCTTCCCCAGGAGCCCAAGTTCAGAAAGTCAAGGTTGGATCGGTTAATATAATTTTTAGTCAACACTGATGTGACATGCTGCTTAGATCAACGTGCAGAGAGCTGTTATTTGTCGCTACTTCCCTTTATAGCACCAGTACATTCTGAAAAGGGGCGAAGTAATGAAACAAGTGGGACTGAGCTGGGCATATTTTTATAAAAATATCGTGCATCAGTCTCAAAAAATCCCAAATCCTTAAAATAACACAAAATAAAAAATATATACAAAAAAAAAGAAGAGTAAAACACAGAGTATAGTCTGTGTTGTTTTTGGAAAGTTCTACAGTGTCTGGGCCCATTGGGTATTGATTTCATTTTATTTCATTACCACATCTGAAGCTGCACTGATAGTAAATCACAAGCAGAGCCTAATTTACAAAGCTGGCCAATGAAGCAGTAAAGTCAGTCCTATTTCCTCTTATGAAAAGCTGTTAGTGATGCTGCTAAAGGGTTGCCGTTTTCCAAGGAGAAACTGAGCATTTCTGAGATAAGTGAATTTTTTGCAAGCGATTCTCAGCCTGATCTTTTTGCAGATAATTATGTTGCACAGCAGGTTGTGTCTACACACACAAAAAAAGTGTCTCCCTTGGGATGTTGCTACTGCTATATAATTATACTTCAAAATTGCTAGTCTTTCATCATTGTTGGCAGTGATATTGGTCTACCTTTTGCATTTTGGATTCATGTTCCTCTTAATGCCTTCTTGTTGCTTCTTAAGGATGAGGTGGTAGGCAGAACACTCAGAAGGGACAACAACAGGAACACATGCGAGGGGCGCACACAGTAACAGTGCCTTGCCATGACAGAGCCTTCCTACACACTGCATCTGTACATGTGTCAAACAAGTGAGACCTTTCTTCTCAGTAGGAACAACCCCGTCGTGATTAATCTTGTGCTCATGACCAACAATAGGGAAGTTCACTTTCACACATACACTGCCTTTCGCTTATCCTCCAACCACCCCTTTGCACACACGGCATTAGCTCACTGATCTCCCTTGCAGAAATTTCTCTTCAGAGAGGCAACTGTTACCTGCCGCAGTTCCCAAGACTCATACATGGAGATGCCTGGACTGTATTTTAGTGAACATTGTTCTTTTCATTGATCATTTGTCTGTTCCACCTTACAGAATCCACAAGCAAAGAATTACTATTTGGTTTCTCTGTAGGATTACTAGGAATGACAAAATTAGATTTTCATCCTGGATTGCTCTTTAGTATCCCTTAAAAATAGCAACATGAGGAACATAATGCTTCCCAAAACATTTTTCAAGTGTACAGGATCTATGGCAGGAATCAACTCCCTTCTCTTGCACAGCTGTCAAACACCTCTGGAGCAAGGAATGGGTTGAACTTGACAAAATAGCACTGGTATTTTCAGAGCATTTTATGCAATAATCATGTACACCTGTTTCCTAAAGGATGCCACTTTACTTTGTATAGCTCTTTCCAGGTCATTCAGAGGATATCTGACCACTACGTGCTTATACAGACCGCCACCAAGTGCTCTGGAAACCATCCTTTCTGGCCAAAAACATTTGTGTGAAGGAAAAATCATAACCCTGAGAATCCAAAGTACCAGAGTTCTAATTTTGACTCACTATTTACTTGTTTCTGTCTCAGTTTCCTCTCTGTATAAATGAGGAAGATTAAATTTATTCATCCTGCTCAAGGGAATTGGAAGGATTCATTCTTGTTTGTATTCCTCTTTAAACATGCACCATGTAAACATATTAGCTGACCTAATCTGCTCAAAACTCAGTTATGTTGATTTTCTGAGAATTTTCTCTGATTTGCTACACATTCCTTACCATGAAACCCTACGGCTGAGCCCAAGAGTCCGAACAAAAACTAAGTACGATGGCCCCGACCAGAGGCTGTTACAAATGAAAGCCCTGTGCTTAACCTCAGGCACATGAGTCATTCACTTGTGCAGCACTGGGCACATGTGTTTGCATGACCAGGGCCTAAAACTAGACTAAAAAGCAAAACTAATCAACAACAGACATGGGAAAATACGAGCAGGAAAGTGCAACACCAAAGAAGGCAACCTAGACATCTACTTATAGTTTCTAAAATGGCCAGTTTACGTGGAGAACTGCGACCATGCCCTCGCGGAAGATGGTCGCTTTGCGGGCAACAGTACACACCGGGTTTCCTCTTCATGGACGTACAGGTGCGATGGCAGACGCACCTCCTAGGCTAGTTTGAAAACAGCATCTGCATGCACCAGGGTGAACCCTGACACCTCTCATTTGCCTTGAGTATGTCCACCAGGTTATTTGTCAGCGTTCTGACGTTTGTCCAGCCGGCTGAGGAAGAACTGACTCTCCCCGCACACTTCCCCGCTCCTCCCTCGCCCTGCTCACGCCGCTCGGGCCACCGGCCCGCCGCGGAGCTGCCCGCGACAACAGGTCAACCCGCAGCGAAGGCTTCCCGGCCACCTGCGCCCCTTGCAGCGCTGCGGGCGGCGAGGCCCCTGCCCCTGCGGGGGAACCCACCGCCCTCCCCGGCGCTTCTGGGGCGCCAGGGGGACAGGGGGA
>VZSV01000022.1:4994427-5032699 GCA_013398735.1 Nothocercus julius | reverse complement strand
CGGCCGCGGAGGGGGAGGCGGAGCGCAGGGGCTCCGCGCGCCGCGGAGATGCCCTTCCCCTACGGCAGCCTGCTGCGGTGCCTCTTCCCAGCGCTGCTGCTGCACGGTGAGTGCCCGCGGAGCGTTACGCGGCACAGCCGCCGCCGGCGCGGAGCGGAGCGGGGGACGAGCCGCGGGGTTGCGCTGCCCTTCCGCGGCGCGGGGGCTCCGGGGCCGCTCTCGGGGGCGGCCGTGGGAGGCTGCTGGGTGACTCGGTGCCTTTCGCGGCGCCGAAGCGACCCCCTTGTTAACGGTGCCTCCTCCGCAGGCGTTTGGGTAGCAAACACGCTGCTGTGAAGTTGTAAAGTCACGCAGAAAAGTTTCTCCCAGGACATCGGTGGCGGGGACAGGACACTGGGCGCCTTGTGCACCTCCCAGCCCAGGTCTGGCCATGTCAGCGCCCCGAGGAGCACAGGGGGGTGTCCGGCAGTGTCACCGGTGTCACCCGCACAGCGAGCGCGGGTTTGCGACAGGGCCGTGCGCGCTGCAAAGCCTCAGGTGGCGGCACAGCTTGGTGGCACCGCATCTCGCAACAGTGTTTGATGGGGAGCGCAGGGTCTCAGCATGTTGGTAAGCGCAGTTCTGCTCTAACCTGCTCTCAGCTTAGCAGGAATTCCTACGAGACTGCACAGAAGGCAAAAATTTAGTGAGAAAAGCCAGCATATTTAAACTGGGATATGCAGAGTTGCACTTCTCAGTCTGTACTTAGTCATCTAAACAGATCACCAATTTTCCCCAAGTTCCTCTCTTCTTTAGGAGAAACTTCTGAGAAGGAGCCTGTCTAATTAGATGCTTGGGTCTGTCTAACATTTGGCAGCCAGATTTGAAAGTCTGTGTGAGATTTTTGTTCTGAAAGAGTTGAATCAACCTACTAAATCACAGCATCGTTTCCTCACTCTGAACTACTTTGTCATATCCCGCCTTCTTCAGCAAAGTTTCTCGGGACCCCAAGCTTACTCGTAAAATAAGGAATTTAACTGTTATGAGACGAGTAACCCACATGGGTTCAATGTGAGATTTGTGAGTAGGGTAAGGATTTTAAAGGTATTCCTGGGATTGATTTTCTGCGGAGCAGGGGTTGTCTTTCTCTGTGTTTGTACAAGTGCTGAGCACACAGATGACATTCAATAAATAATAAAGAGCATGGATGTCTGACTGTGTGTTTTGTTTTGAGAGAGAGAGCAGGAGACCCTGGTCCTCAGGAGGGGGTTTTGCACCCTTCTCAGCTGAGATGCAAGGAGTCTATCAACCTGTTCAGTGGAGCCTGGATGCCAAAGATGTTCACGAAAGCTCTGTGATCAAAGATGCAGAAGTCAAAATGGAAGATTTGAAGTTAGAGGGTAAAGAGAGAAGGTATAATTACAGGGTTAGTTAGACTCCCAGGCTCATCTGCTTGGAATTACAGAGCAGCTCTAAACCCTGCCTGGGATGAGAAACCAATCAGGGTCAATGATCAGATCAAAACAGCAGCTGCCAGAAGAAGATGAAGTAAGAAAATCATCCTTTCCTTTCCTTCCCCCCCCCCATCTGCAAATACATTTCACCAGATAACATAGACCTAAAATCTATGAGAAAGATGAAACTCCACATCCACACCGTCTGTAGCATTGTACAGTTTGGAGCTGAGTTTCAAGTGTGGGGAAACTCTTAAAACTTGAAAAGGACATCAGTGACATGTCATGCACTAAAACATAGCAAGTCTAAATGCATCTACCCTGTTAGTTTTCACTTGCCCCAGAGCTTTTCTTTTTATGCCATAGTATCATGCAGAAATGTGTTTCAGTCAGCAGCTAGCCACTCTTGGTAATACGTAAGAATAACCAGCAATCTCAGGGGAACACAGTGTTAAGCCTCTTTACACCATGTAATGTTTTCTTAAACAATTGGCAATTCAGGGGTTAAGAGTGTGTGTGTGTGTATGTGTAGGTCTTGAAGCTTTTTAGCGCCGGTTAAAATGCCATACCGGACAGATGCTTATGATTTTATTGCATTAAGAAAGTTTGAGTCTAACTGAATTAAAACTTGGAAAAACTCGTATTCATTAGTCAAAATAAAACCTGCAGAATGTCAAAAGAGGTTTGCAGCTGGAAGTTGTCCATTATCGCTGTTTTCTTTGCTTAGACAAAAAGCCACAGAAGTTTCAGATGTCAAATGCTAAGATCACTCAGCTCCAGAAAACCTGATTAATAAGAACTGCATTCAATGGATTCAGAACAAATTTGGCTAATTACTTCTGTAATTTTTTTTACAAGTACAAATGCTAAGAAGAAACTTTAAGGTATTTCTGATAGTGTTGCTGTTGGAATAGTGCATGAGAAACTTTAAGGAAAACAATTTGTTGATAACACCATGGAAATGTGCAATTCTAATAAAGATGGGACTTAGGCTTTTCACAGCAGGACTGTTTATACTTTTAAAAGTTCTCTGACAATATTGCTTTAATTAGTTAGAAGTGTTTTATTTCAAAATCTGCTTATGGAAATAGAAATGTGTGAGAATAGATGAATACTCGTATCCATAAAGAAGGACCAGTGTTGCATTGAGAGCTGGAGGCACATGAGATGTTCGTTCCTTCAGTAAAATATTTAATCTGGAAATTTGGAAGACCACAGAGAAGAAAAACACACTCCTTAATGTCAGAATCCTAGAGCTAGCAAAGCAAAGCTAGGGAAAGAGAGGTAGCTAAAGGACTCAATTTTATTCTCAGTCTCACCAGTATTCCCCAATATACTGAGTTCTGGTGAATTCAGTAAATGCAGTTTCATTGATCGCAGTGGCTTGACTGTGGAGTCTGTAGTATGGACACAGTGCTTGCTAGTACGCTATAGACAGAGGGCTTGATTGCACTCTATAACATATTTGTAGCAGATAGGCTGATAGGCAACAAAGCAAAAAATAGTATAAACAGTGCTTTAGGAAAATCTGTTCAGCCCTTCAAGGCAAGACTAGTATTTTCTTATTTAAACAATGCTTTGAATAGGGCTGGCAGAAGGTAGGATTAAACATAATGAGCTTGATTAGCACTGTCTTTAACAGAAGGCCAGTAGGCATTAAAGAGAGCTTCACCTGAATAAATACCGAGCACATATTTTGTATGGAGCAGAGGGCTGTAGTGCAGAATACTGTAGATGTCTGTGATCGAGAACAGATGTTTACTTCAAACAGAGCAAGACCAAACTACTGTAGATACTGAATTGCACTTGCAGCCTGATGCTGCACCCGCTGATGTCAGGGGCAGTGTTTCCACTGTCCCGAATGGAAGTGGGCTTTAACCCTTTCTGGATTCGTAAAAACACACACGCCGGACAGTGCAGGGTTTTGTCTTGTTTCAGTTGCAATGGTGAGACAAATTAAGAGCCATACTTAAATTTAGTGGAGTTCACTGGCTTTATGGCTGCTTGATGCTTGATTCTCTGATCTGCTCCAGTACAGTCACTGAGTAAGAACAGGGCTATGAGATAACACAGGATCTAAATTTTGGGACATTTTGAAAATATTTATTTTAAACTGTCCCATTGAAAGATACTTAATCTCTCTTCAGGCTCTTCAGCACTCTGAAATGTTTATTTCCCACCAAGTCTCTGAAAGCTGTACCTGAAAATTCTGTATACACGAGAAAGGCAATAGGTGTGTGCAAAAGAAAAGCACTGGCTGGTCTGCTTTTATGACCATAGAATTCAGCTTTCCTTTCCCAACACTTTTGTTTGTAGTATCTAATTTAGGCCCCAATCCTGTGAGGGCTCTTTGAAGTTTTAAATGGTAATAGTGCAGGGAAACACTGGTAAACATAGACAACAACTTGGTAACAGGACATTATATTCACCATTGTAATTACATAAGTCTGCACTGTAGCTAAAAGCCTGTCATAGGCATTAGCTAACACTTTCCCACATCAAGAAAGAGTATAATCCAAATGTATATTTATTTAATTGTGCAGGGCAGCTGACTAGATAAGGAAAGCTATAAACTTAATCCAGCCTGTTATTATTTAGCTGTTGTAAAGTCTTTAGTTTCAAACAAGTTCTAACTTGAAAACTGTTTGCTACAGAAATAAAGCATGAATGTTGAAAGGTTTTCTGTCAGAGATGCAGCAATCAAATGTTTTGAATTTGTACTATCACTTGAGATCATTTTAAACTGAGATAAAGTGGAACTCTTCTGGATTTACATTGCTACAAGTGAAAGAAAAAAAATTGTCCCTAGTGAGCAATACCAATCCTAATCTAGGTTTGAATCCTACTTTCAGTTAAAATCTCTTTTCTTGTATATCACCAAGGTGAACCTTCTCAGCTTCTGGTAGCTTTGCGTCTATGTTTGCAAGCACCACATTTGGAGATGTTTGAAACCATGGTTTAGATTTGGTAGAGGTGTTAATTGAACTGATTAAATCTGAAGAGTTTGAGATGTAAGCTGATTTGTGTTATACTTTTGCAATCTGGTGTAGCTGAGGGCAGAATTTGGCAAGTGTGTTTAGATATGAATTAAAAGATTAGAATTTGTGTTCAAGCACAACTGTACTTATCGTTATCCATGTTGCAATGGTACATTGTTTGCATACTCTTTTGCAGAAAACTGAAACATTTATTATAGTAGCTCACAATTTTTTACAGAAATGTTGATGGAGAAGTTTCTCATAGCAGCTTTTGAAACACATTCTGGTAGCTGTCTGCCAACAGATTGCACTTTTAAAATTCATATTTTACTTGCAGCTATTTGCAGAACTCTTTGAAGAACTTGAAAGGAACCTATCTTTCCTCAAAATTAATTTTAGCTAAAATGGTTGTTCCCACATCAGAAACTGGTTTGTAGGTGGATCTAAAAGTCTGAGGTCCCCTCTGTGATCAGCACCTGGTGCAGTGTGTGCCTGTATCTTTGTCTTACTGCAGTTTCAGCTGTGTGGACTAAGGCTTTCCCATTCGGATGGATGCTGCATCTACCCCTGTAAAGTGTAATTTGTTACAACCTAAGAAGGAGTTCCCAGCTAGAACATGGAATTGTAGCATCTCGTGTCCTATTTCCATTCCAAGTTCGATGATAAAACTATAGCCTGCACTTTTAGGGGTTGATTAAGAAAAATGAAATTGGATAGAAACTCATCAAAAATGCTTGTGTTTTGTTTTTCTAGATGGCGTTTGTGATGAATTATGAAAATCTAGTTTTCTTTTTGGACTTGCTGCTTTTAGGAAAGAGCGACTGTGGGGTGGGTGATACAATCTTGTGATCTCTGATGATGGGGTAGCTGAAATGGAAGCCAACTGAAGGCTTCACAGCATTACTGCTGTCAGTCTTATGCAAAAATGCCAAGGGTTTGGTTTTTTTGTTTGTTTATTTGTTTGAGGTCCTTCATGCTTCTGAATGGATTTTTTTTAATGTGTAAGATTCCTTTCTAGCACATAAAAATTTAAAAGCAAACTGGAGCTTGAGGTGGCTGTGCAGAAACATAGCTTGTCTTGGGCATACGGAAACCCGGCATTTGTCTGTGCTGTACAGAATGGCACTGCTGGATCTCTGCGAACAGAAGTATGTTGCAACAGTGTCTAGACTTTGAAGTATTGTTGAAATCCTCATCGCAGTTTCACGAAAGAGTATTTTAACCACCAGCCTTCCAACAAGGTCCCATTTAAAATCACCAAATGGATTTTTAACATCTGTGCCATAGGCTGTGTCGGGCCACAGTTTTGCAGAAAACATCATTGTGCACTGCCAAAGATGAAGCAGGGGGACACTGCTCTGTTTCAGATTGCCTGTTGTGTGGAAAAGCAGAAGAATATGTTCTTGTGCTTCAATAAGTGTTCGGTATGGTGCACTGTGTGGGAAGTGTATTCTGGTCTCTCAGTGTGATCTTTAGCTAGTACAAAGAGAAGTTATGGCACCTGTGTTTCATAGTCATATATACAGGCATAGTGCATAAATACACAAACACTGAAATGCTTATTCTGTAAGGAAGGAGGCTGTGTTAGAATAAGCATTTCCTTGCCCCAGCAACACACACAGTGTAAGCAAGTAGCAGGCAGCAAGCAAAGTGAGGGTCCTGTCACTGCCCCTTAGTCCTATTCCGTATTTCGTGTTCACATCCAAGTTATGTGATGTTGCCTAGCATGTATGTGTTTGCTACTTATCTGCTGTCTTTCAGCCTTCATTATGTTCTCATGACTGTCCTGATTACCTAAAAATGCTCCTGCCTTCATTTGCCACATTTTCATGTATGTAATCTCATACAGATGCTCTCTCCTGATGTGTGGCTTTCGGTGGCTAAAGATGGAAATGTCCCTTCGGTCCCCTAGTTCCAGTTTGTTGTTTGCAAGCTGCAGGCAGACCAGTATCTTCCTGCAAAAGGATTCTTGCTTGGAGAAGTTAAATGCTCATGTATGTTTAAATGAACAAATTATTCATTTTTAAAATGCATCTGGATTCATGACTTATTTATTATACCATTTGCTTTTATGCATTTGTATTTTTCCTAGCTCATGTCATATAAGTCTTGGAAATAGTCACTTGAACTGTTTCAAAACCTCCTCTTGAGGGCAGATTTTAAGCACTTAACTCCAGAAAGAAATGTAAATTATCAAAGAGTTTTTCAGTGTGAGATGATTTGTTTAACCACTCAGTTTCCATTGAATGAGTTAGCACTGATGACTACAGGCTCCGCCAGGTGCCACGCGGGAGGTGACGCTCCGGCACACAGCGGTCTGAGCTCGCGGCTTGGGCAGCTCGCTCCTTTTTAGAATGACGTGCTGAAGTAACAGGGTCTTTTTGAACTTGCAGAGATTTAGAGATGCAGAAGAGGTTTAGAAGACAAAGTCTCAACCACTACCTGCATTTTATAGCGACAAAAATAAATATATGAGCAAATTCACCTGCGTCTGGCTGTGTTCTTCTGGCAGTGTAAAGGCCTGTGACATCAGCCCCATACCCGTGAAGTTTCAGATAAACCTGATATGCCCAAGTTTTCGAGGGTGTCGGGTGATGTTGCAGGTGAGTTGGCTGCAGACGAGGTGCAGCAGAGGGCCGTGCAGAGATGCTGGCGCACGGCCAGGAAGCTGCGCGGCCAGGGACGCGGAGCACTGCGCCCGCCTAATAAATACTGCCTCTCAAAGGATGGAGTTAGCTGGAGCCACGTATCACCCTGGCATGGCCACACTGTTCCTAGCTTCAGAACACAGCTGGCTGGTGCTGACATGAACGATTCTGCTAAGCAGGGTAGGAGTGCCTAAGGAGACTGACTTTCAGAAAGACAGAAATATTGACCCTCTGAAAACCAAGCTCCTTCAAGGGCAACTTAGATGGCATGCTCAAATATCAAAGCACCACTAGTATATATTACTCTTTAGAGTGTAAGGCCCCACGTCTTCGGTAAGATTGAGGAATTATTTGTAACCTGTAGCAAAGCCGCAGTTTCTTCACTAAAGACCTTGTGAGGTTGCATTCATTAATATGAATAAGATCCTTCACTGATGAATACTGTTTATATTCAAGTACTGACAAGTCCTTACTTTTATTTAGTTTAGGAATTACTGTTTAAAAATGGTGAATCCCTTTCTATATGTTGACATATATGCATATTTTTAGCAAAGCCGTTTTCAGAAGTATTACCCAGGCTGCTTCCTGAAGACCTAAGACCCAGTCAACATAATGAATCATTGACACTGTTTTCTTTTTGCAGTAGGAAATAGCAGGGGGCTGAAGCAGTGTCTGTTTGAAAATGAGTGATGCTGATTTTCTTTTTGAGTTACATAGCAGTGCTGCACATTGTTGAACTGGTCTGCAGCTATAGGACTACCTTGAAATACAATCCTCAAATTTCAAGGTCACACTTTGTGCTTATATTTTAAGGTGTCTGGCTTGGGGGATATAACGTACAGTCTTGGGTTAGGTGCTTCAGCATTACATGTGGTGCATAAGGAGGGTTTGTCGCACATTCTGCTGATCCAGGGCAGCTCATTTTCTGAACTGGATCTGCCAAGGGGACACAGAAGAGGCAGGAGTGAATCCTAAGCCCTGGAAGTGTGTGTTACCAAGACTTGTTCTAAGTTATCCTGGTCATCGAGGGCGCGCAACCAGCCCCTCCACCTCACCCTGTATTCTTTTTCTAGTCCAGTGGTTCTTAAATTCCTTTCTGCAAAGTAATACAGTTTCCAGCCTCTTATGTAAGTTCACGTTTTTCACCTCTTAACCTCTAGATGTGAGTTTTTCTTTTGATCCATGTTTTCCTGACATATCTAACAGTGTAGAGCACATAAAAGAGTAAAAATGCAATCTTTCTGAAGCTACATATTCATTTTGTTCAATTAATAATGTGTAGAAAGATTGCTGGTGGGTTTTGTATGTATATATTACTGGAAACTAAAATTACTGTGTGCTGGATATAAAATTAGATTTTGAAATCCCTTTTCCTCTTTAAAACAAAAATAGCAGAATCTGCCTTTAATTGACCACCTCAGTCATCACAGAGGCTTCCTGTGTGCAGAGGCTGTGCTTTTAATATCTGTTTTCCCTTCCTTTAAAGAGTAGCCTCTATTTGGAAGTTTATTGTAGAAGTGTTCAAATTAGAGGTGGGCTGAAACCACAAAGTTTGTGTCCGGATCTGGATGCAACCTTCCAAAAGCTGCAAGGTCTAGGTTTTTGATTGTCCTGACCAGAGACTGAAGAGGTGTCTGCAACATTCAGATCCAGAGCCAGGTTTCCAGGGGGTGTATACACAGCACTGGGTTCAAGTCCTCTCCCCAGTACATTACACAAAGCAGATCTATTCAGTGGATGGTCAATGGGCTGACGGAGAGGAAGAGCTCCCTGTGATTTGGTGAAGTTTTTTTCAGATGAGACTAATGTAGACAGTGCTTTCCTGGACGCCCGATGCTGTGAACACATACCATTCCACACAATATGCTCGCAGCCTTCTTTACCATGTTGAAGTCGTTCTCGCGAGGGTCTCCTGATAATTTACGCTTTTCTGTCTCAGGGCTGGGAGAAGGTTCTGCTCTTCTTCACCCGGACAGCAGGTCCCACCCTCAGTCCTTGGAGAAGAGTGCCTGGAGGGCTTTCAAGGAGTCACAGTGTCACCATATGCTGAAACACCTTCACAATGGAGCCCGTATCACCGTGCAGATGCCTCCCAATATTGAGGGACACTGGGTCTCCACTGGGTAAGGAAAGCTAAAATAAGATGCTGGAAAAATAGATGGAAGAGAAAAGGGAGAGGTGGCAGAGAGGGAATAGTCCCACTCTAAGCATCAGGAAAATATATGTATTGTTTTAATACGATGAATCACCAAATCCCAGATGCTTTATGTACAGTATGTTTAGATATATAAGAAAGAAGGAGCTGTTTTATAGATGCCAGAATTACATGCTGTGAAGCTTTCTTGATGGATCAATTTGCAGCCTGGATTTTAAAGAGCATGTTGTGAAATATGTTCGGATCTCTTTTGGAATAGGAAAGAGACCATCAGGTTGACAAAATGAATGCTTGTTCCTCCATTAGTTTGTACTATCTCTGACTATGTTCATTAGAGCCACTTGGATGGATCCTTGCTTTCAGATCACATCTAGCACAAGTTTTATTAGCAAAAGAAACCTAAAAGTGGTATTTGACCAGTTCTATTCCTCTCCATGCATAAAAACTTTTAATTCAGAGAGCCCTGTTTTGTTTTCTGTGTCTCAAAACGCAATATTCATCCATTTATTTGAAGTGACTCTTAGGGAAATGTATGGTTATTTAACAGAAAGTTGAGTGTATTTATGTTAAGCCATGTGGATGACAAAGAGGGGGAAATTTGAAGATACAAAAGGAAGTTTGACTTTCTGTGGAAAGTGGAATTTAGTTGCCGTTTCCCCCCTCAGAAAGGGGGGGAAATACCTCCTGATTAACAAAATGAGTGTTGATAGGTCCAAATTCAAGCCAGTTAGGAAGTTTGCATTAACTGTCATCCCAGTTGACAGTGTATGTGGAAAAACTGAGGATGAGATCCTCATGGACCTCTGCAGACCAGAGTTAGCAGCGTGCTACCCAAAGCTTACACAGCAGCTGTAGAGGCCAGTTATTTACGATTTCTTGTGGACATTTGGCATTTCACTTTCTGATCGATCCTTTTGCTAATCCGCCATGCAAAAGGGAAGGATATATATGTTTAATGAGCTGCTGTTCTTTTCAAAGAAGTATTGAGTCACGTGGTTGTCCTTAGGAAAAAAAAAAAATAGCTTTGAGGATGTGAGTGAAATTATATAAAATCTGCAAAAACAAAGGTCTCAGGTAGATATGAGCACCATGAAGCAATATGTTAAGAATTGCCTAACAGCAAAGGAAATTGGCCGGCAAGGGGAATTGCTGGCAAATTGGCAGGTGACATATGCGTAGTTCCTATTTACTGCCATTCATGTCAAAAGGACATTGACACCCAAGTGTCTCACTAGATCTACGCAGTGCTGCTTAGTCTTGTTATGTGTAGTGTTCATGATATGCCACCTTGTTAACATTTTGTTCCTTCACTTTGTCTTCCCACAGCTGCGAAGTTAGAGCAGGCCCAGAGTTCATCACAAGATCTTACAGATTCTACCACAATAATACATTTAAGGCCTACCAGTTTTATTATGGTGGCAATCACTGCACAAATCCCATCTATACCTTAGTTATACGTGGCAAAATTCGTCTCCGACAAGCATCCTGGATCATCCGAGGGGGTACTGAAGCTGATTATCAGCTACGCAGCATACAAATCATATGCCACAATGAAGCAATAACCAAAAAATTAAGTGAGCTGGTGAACCAAACGTGTCCTGGATTTATACCAGAAGATAGTCCTTGGGAACAGGATGTGAGCTATGATTTGCTGAGAGAAGAGAACGGTTGTGAATGCACCAAGGCTCTGAATTTTGCCATGCATGAACTCCAGCTGATCCGTGTAGAGAAACAGTATCTGCATCACAATTTAGATCACCTTGTGGAGGAGCTATTTCTCGGAGACATTCACACTGATGCTACTCAGAGGAGGTACTATCGGCCTTCTAGTTACCAGCCTCCTCTTCAAAATGCCAAGGTATGTATGTGTTGTGTATGCAAACATTTTAAGATACTATAAGCACATTATTCAGCTCTTCTAAAACAGTATACTAGTGTAATCTAAAAGGTAGATGGGGTTTTAAAGTAAGAGATGGATGCCTTACAGATGATGCAGTCAATTAGACAAAATCACTGAGCATATTTCATGGGAATAGTACTTCGTGGTTTTTGAGATTGCATCAAATGTGCAATCACTAGTCTAATGAACTCGGGTCCAAAAGGCCACTCGGAGACCAAAGATGGAATCAAACACATGAATGAGGAGTTGGGAGTTGCTGTTGGATGGGACTAAGACTATAGATTAGTAGCAGAGAAGAGGAAAAAAAATGATACAGAACTGAGAAAGGGCAAGAGAAACCACTGCAGGAGTCTCAGGAAGAAAGGAAATCGAATTGTATCAACATATGGAAGTTGGGTGATCCATAACCTGAAGAGGGAAAGAGGAAATTGGAAGGTAGAGACTTGAAAGGGACACCATGAAGGGTAAAAAAAAAATGATGACCTGCGCAGGTCATGGATCTGGGAGCAGATACACACATTAATGAAATGAAAAACAGGTGAATTTTGAATGGAACTTTAATTCTATTCGATACTTCATTTTTCAAAGGGCCTCAGAGTGCCCTTAGCTTCACTGGGAACTGATCAACCCATAGTAAGTTAAAGAAAAATCAAACAGGAAGAGTAGACATTGATGGCCCTTAGCAGGAGGTCTCTCTATACATCTTTTCTGGTGACATTTCAGAGGAATGTAGCAATTAGAACCACATTGCAGACTGCAGTTGTTGTCAATATATTCCAGCTAGAAACGGCTGTAAGATCACTTCCAACTAATGGGTTATCACCATTTTTAATCATCTCATTGTGATTGATTCAAAAATCAACTACAGTTTACCAGCAGTAGCAGGAGACACAGTGGGGGAAGCGGTGGTTTTGCTGAGAATGCCCTGGCATTGCCTTTCGTTCAGAACCATTCTGTCTGCCCCGTGTTGTGCCAGCCTCCTAGGAACATCGAATTCCAATAGTTCAGAACTTCATCTGATCTCCCTTAAATCATTTTAATAGTCTGGCCTAGGGGTGATTTCAGTCCACATTCAGCTGTGTCCCTGTACAAACTCTGCTGTCATTTCTGTCATTCTTATGTGTCACTTCAAGTGAGTATGGGCATATTTAACCATATGCCATCTCAAAATGGAGAGTTTTAGCAGCCACGGCATGTTCCTCAGCAAAATGTTGGATACAGCAGTATTAATTTCTTCTTTAATTAATTCAGACAAACATATCTAGTTTATATTTGCAAATTTGTGAGTGAGGATTCTTACCTAAATCTCTTCCTTAAAAAAAAAAATTTAGAGACAAATTATCTGACACCTGGTATGTGTTATACCTACTCTGTCAGGTATAGTTGATTCCCAACCAAATGAAATGAAGACAAAACTTTTGATTCAGTTCAACCAGCTGATTTTTTTTTTTTTCGGGATCTATCTGGTCAAATCTAGTTAACTTATTATGGATAAATGACATAGTAAAAATCCCTACATTTCCAATTTTTAAACTCAGAATGGATAGATTTATTGTAAACTAGCTTTATAGAAATAAAACTTTTGGCAAGATTTGCTGTTATTTTGGGATGCACTGGTCACTGTTTCTCAACCTGTCTTGTGTGCCATCTAGTATCATTGGACAGCTTGCCTCTAAAATACAGTGCTCAAATTAAAAGGATTATGTCTTTCATAAGAAGTCCCTTTCTTGAGTCAGGTTAAATAAACAAACTGAAAGACTACAGATAATCTGAGAATACTGAAATTCTCATTTATATTCACTGAGCCTGTTCTCTCAGGAATGATATGATCCATTTTGATATGAGTGGATCATATAGAATGTGATCCTCTAGAGATCATCCAGTCCAACCCCCCTGCACACGCAGGGTCACCTACAGCAGGTGGCTCAGGACTGCGTCCAAGCGGGTTGGGAAGATCTCCAGAGAAGGAGACTCCACAGCCTCCCTGGGCAGCCTGTGCCAGGGCTCTGTCACCCTCACTGGCAAGAAATTTTTCCTTAAGTTCCTGTGGAACTTTTGGTGTTTCAGTTTGTGGCCATTTCCTCTAGTCCTATCGCATGTGCATGGGAAGGTAACACTAACCCCCGTCTGGGAGTTGTGCCACCTTGGAGGGATCCTGACTCATCTTGTCTGCATTTAGGCCACAGTCCCGCAGGTTTGGACAGGCAGGTCCTATCATCAGATGTGTGTACACTGAAATCAGTAAAAGCTCACAGTGTGGATCCCTGAGATTTCCATGTTATATGTTTACAGGAAGTGGGGAAGAGGAAAAGCAAACAAGCCAACAAGTTATCTGTTGGTGTAAGTGCAGTGCTTCCAGATGAGATTTTGGTAGCCAGATCTTGTCAAAGGCTGAATCCTGAGGCTGAATTTATGACATTGGAATGCACTTCATAAGAGCTAGCTACAGAGAGTGAGGCTACTAGAGGAGGCACAAACTAACTCAGAGTATGCCAAAATACATACAAACCTCATTTCTCTAGTTTAATAGATGAGGCCAGAGGTCCTGCGTTGCAGCCTACTGCTCTACTCACACTTTGGCCAATTTTGACTTCTGGAAAGTTACTTCAAGACAGTTTCTCCTCCATCCTTTGTCAGCATAGCCTGTTTGACTCCCCAGATTTATGCAAGGATATGTAGTGCTTGGATTATTGGGAGACCAGTCTCAGCTGAAACCATCAGCTGCAAAAGATGAGTAGACTTAACTCTTAAATATGCAGCAGAGAAGATTTTATTTGTATTTTTTTGTTGTTGATTCATCTTGTTCAGATTTAATGTGAGACTTCTTGTTTTTTTTTTTTTTTTTTTTTCTGAAGAGAAGTCAGGCCTGCTGATTTTAGACTTTCATCATAACACAAATAATGGTACCCCCAAAAATGATTTTCTGCATTAGTAGCCATGAGGGATTTCTGGTTTTTGATTTGTACCTAACCATGAAGTGCTCTGTACCAACAGATTTTTAACCCAGTTGTATGATTTAGTGTTTGCTGAATATAGGAAGAATAGTAACAGAGAGGCATTTTTTTAAGCCCAGGCAAACATACCACTGAAAGGTTATAACCCTTCTTCTTTGAACTCCTTTCCTTTTCTAATTGCTGCTCCACTGGGACCCAGCTGAAAATGAGTTTAAATGCTAAATTGAGTTTAAAACTACAAGTCACAGACTCCTCTGGAAACTGAACACCATGAATAAATAGAAATGTTAAATCAACTTGTTTTTTTAAGGTTTCTACAGTTAGACCACGAGGTTGGGGAGGCCAGGAAATTGCTTCTGAAGTGAATCAGGTGTATTGTGTGGAATCTTTCATTTAGGGCTTGTTTCATTTCCTTTTTATTTATTTTTATTTTATACTTATAAAGACCTGCCTAAAATAAGTTAAGAGGATTCACATTCTGAGTTAAATTTATAGTTAAGCCTCTATATAGAAGAGAGTTCCACCCAGCTCAAGCATTTACATAGCCTGCAAATTGGATGTGGTAGCCACATTCATTACTTATGTGGTTGAACTGAATGATAATTGAAAGCAAACGACTGCTGCATACGTTAGGAATGCCAAAGCCCCATGATCAGGACTTTAAACAAATAGAACTGGACCTTTTCCAAATTCCTGCAGTGATTTCACCACAAGATGGTAAATCAGAAGGGTTGTCCAAAAACGAGACAGCTTTATGCCGAGCTACAAATCTGAATAAATTCACAGATTACCATATCTTAATGCAAGTGCTCATATAAAACCAGGGAGCTTTTAGAAATATCTAATATGTCATCTCTTTAGGCTTTACAAATTCACCTAGATAAGAGCATACCTTAAACAAATTCCTCCTGTAAAATATGTGGAAGTTCCTGAAAGGAGCTGATTAATAGAGCATGATATAGACATGGTTTAGCAGTCTCCTCTAGGCTTGCTCAAGATAATAATTTGGGTCTGATGATGGAGGGGGCTAAACATCTTTGGTATATCTTGATGTTGTGAGTTCAGAAAGGGGTTCAAGTTGTTGCACATTCAGCTTCTCTAGCCAACACAAGAGAGCACACTGATGGGAAGGGCAGAATGGTGGAAATGCTTGGCCAAAGATATCCCTGGTTAGGATGACAACAAGAAGCCTGGCAGATCGGTCACAAAAATCACCTTATTTTACAAGTGCATACAGGAACTTGTAGCATGAAGAAAGGCTTGAAATACATTCACTGTGTGGAAAGAAAGAAGATGTTTTCAGAGGAATCTCCTGTGTCTAAAAGCACGGGGAATGCTTACAACTACGGTACTGCCACACTTTCAATATAATTGCCTTCGAAATACTGTTTTGTAAACAAAGCACTCCCTGCGTTATTTTATAGGCTGACAGGATACATGGAAAGATCCAAACAGGCCTGTGATGACAGGTCATTCTAATTATATCGTTATTTAGGAAAAGGGCTGGAGCAGTTTGGAACATCACAAGAGACCTAAAACATGCGGGAATAACCTCCTTTCTGCCTTTGCCAGGCTCAAACATTTGCTGGCCCCACACTTTCAGTAAGACACATTGCCTTGAAAAAGCCATTGCAAGGCACTGATTCTTCCTTGCAAGCTTTTTCACTGGAGGAGTACTTGGCATTTGCAGCTAATGTGGATTTTATATAAAGAGGCTGGTGGTTGGGTTTTGCCTTAAACTGATATTGCTCAAAGCTTTTTATGCTTTTGAAAATTTGGGTCTTCAGCTCTTTGAAACTCAGTTACTTCATCTGCATGAGAATTCTACTTGAGTAGCTCCCAGGAAAATGCAAGCATAAATTAATAAATAGATGTTAAACATGTGAAATGCCTCAGAGAAATATGCAAAATATTATCTCAACCAAAAAAGTATAATTTTGGAGGACAAAACCCCTTTGTTTGGCAGAGGAATGCTGCTAGACAGTCAAAAAGTCTGTTCTAGATCCAGCCAATACTTAAAGGGTTTCTTTTGTTGATTATTATTTGCAGAAGACTCTTGATTAGGGAAAAGATGAGAGGAGCAGAGAAACCTTGTTCAAATGGATTAATTTCAGCTTTATGAACAATAACAGTGTGAGATGCACTTCAGAGATAGGAGAACGAAGCAGCTAGCTGAGGCTTGTTTCTTGCTTTGCTCAGCAGTGCTACGGGCTACAATGCTGCAGACGAGGAGTCCTTTGAAGCTGCCATGCTGCACATGCTCCCTGCACAAGCACTAATGCTAGCCAAGGGCTGAAGCGAAAGCTCGCTTTTTCTTCTGTGTGAACCTCCAAAAACCAAGCGCTGCGCTTAAAGCCGCATTCGTCTTTGCTGACTTAATTACGGATGCCTGTTCTGCAGCTGCTGTAAAAGTCTGCCCCAACACAAGAACATACCACAGATAAAATTAACTAGGTAGTCTAGTGCAAATTAAAAAACGGGCAATCAGATCAGCTCAACAAATAAGACTCAGCTATCGACACCTTCCTCATTGTTGGCATGTAACCACAGTAATTGCATCATTTGTAAGAGGGAAGACTCCCCGATAATAATGCTACACACTTCATGAAGAGTTGTACAGGTTGCTTTTTAAAGGCATAATAAATATATAAGGCAACTTTATTTTGGAATGCTTTGCTCCTGGAGACTGACATTCAAAATGTTGCTTCAGTTTTTCCAGGAATTGGTTTGTTGATGCTTCCCAAAATATTCATGTCACTATAAATTAGTGTCATTTTCGTGGGATAGATGACATATGCAGCCACATTCATGTAAGAAAAAGGCTGGTTTTGTCTTTGTTCTTGTGTTTTGTGCAGGCTAAAAGAGTTTCTATCTGAAAAGCAAAACCTTAAAGTTTTTGCATTTGATGTCAATTGTATTTATTTCAGGTTTATGCAGAGTTGTGCAACGGAATTGAAATCTCTTAGATCAGACAGTTGTGTAATGGTAGGACCTTCAGATTCCTTCACTATCTTTCCCTCCAGGGGAGTAGTTAATAAAAAAGTATTCCTCAATATCTTCAAATATATAGTGCACACTTATAGATAAATCTGAACATATCTCCACCCTCCTTCCTGCTTGGAGCTCCCCTTTTCTCTGCCAAAAGAAATCCTAAACTGACAAGCCTGCAAAGGAGTTACCACTCTCTCCAACATTTCATTTGCCTCAAGATTTTTAATTAAAGTTTTAAATCTGTGTTATTCTTCATCTGCTCTGGCAGGCTGAATTCTATGTCAACCATGTTCAACTCCCCAGAGTCAGCCTAATGCACATAAGCCAACTTCACTTCATATGAGGTCATGGAAAGCCTGCAAATTATCACTTTTGTGGTGGAGAGAGATTATAACCGTTTGTTAAAGTGTTGTCTTGGGCCGCACTTATCTAAAGCAGTGGAGGAGTGGAGCTTGATATTGTACTGAGTAATTCATAAAAGTGTCCTTTCTATGGACTCGCCCCCTTGGCAACACGAGACAAACTCGTTTAACATTTTCTCTTTATTTGAAGCTCTTCTCCGAGTTCAGGCCTTCTTTGAAATGACGTTCTCCCAAGGCTTTAGTTTCCTACTCGTTCTGGGAGCATTCGGTTATTAGCACTAAAATCTGGCACCTCGGTTATTAGCTAGTGAGGTTGAAGGCATCCTGACCAGACATGCCGTGTCCTGGCATTACTGAGCCCTGCCCATGACACAGTATTTGGGTGGGTGTGAGAAATCATTGCTAAATGTATCTTCTCTTTGTCCTCTTCCTTGGTGCTCTCCGTCCTGGTGACACATCAGGAGTCAGTGGAAATCAGGATTGCCCAAAACATGATTTTATATCAGTGGAGGACCTGGCTTTTCCAAACCAGTTTTCCACCTTGCAATCACCAGCATAGACATGGGGACTGAGAATGCAGAAGTAGAAATATTTTCAGTGTCAGTAGAACTGAACCAAGCAGTGTGGGCTATTACAGCTGAACAGGACAGTGGTGACAGAGCTCTAGAGGGGGAGAACAGAGCTAACCCACAGTGCTATGGGGGAAAGCAGGTAGAGGGGATACTTACAGTAGCCGCATGGAATATAGGAATAGCTGAATTTGAATAATTGCCAAGGGTCTCAGAGTTGGCTTTTTGCTTTACACTGGCATTACTAGGAGGGAAAAGGAGACTGAGGAGGAGTCCAAATGCAGCAGAGCAGATTAGAAATAGTATTTCCTTTTCTGATTTTCGGAGGCAGAGCTGGTGCTTTAATCTCTTAACCAGTTTATGGCGTAGGAGGATGCGTCCCGTATGCTGTGGCTCTAGATAGAAAGGGAAGGGGAGGGCGCATAACTCTTGAGTGTATGCAGCCGGCAGGATTTCCCAAATCACTTGGGGATATTGTTGTGTAATTCCATGTGTAACTGAAGTTTAATAACTGAAGTTTAAAGACCTTGCAGATACACAACAAACTGTTACTAAGAAAACCATTGGTTTTGAGTTCAGTTGAGTTCACCACTTCTCAATATTCCCAGCGTCTTTTCCTTAGCCCAAGTCAACTCTAAACAGCAACTGTTCCCTGTCTATCCCAATAGCAGATCTCCTGTAGAAGGACTTGATGTGTTTTTGTTTAGGAGCTACCTGCACAGCTAACACTCCTGCTGTGCATTTGCCTTTTTAATGTGCCCAATCTGGAAAAGCACCAACTATTTGCAACAATTAAAGATGACAGTGAGAACTTGTCTGCAGATGGTCAAAATTCTCCATTAAAAATGGCAAAAAAAAAATCCCAAAATATTTTTTAATTTTTTTAAAGACAGTTAATTTTCAATGAAAATTTAAGTACTTTGAATGTTGCATTGTTTCCTTCCAGACCACGTATATTTAGTCAGATACGTTTCCGTTGGAGATATTTTTAAAAAAGAAACTAATGAAAAATGTTGGGTTTTTTTAACCTGTTCTTCTAAGAATGCTTGCATCCCTCATAATCACAGTAGTCTGAGTAATGAGTCTTTCCTTAAATAGTGAGTTATAATGAGACAATGTTAATCTTTTTTTGTGTAAACAGTACAATGCCAGACATAATCATCCACTGTGATTCTCCTACAGAAAGGCTGAATTATTAATTGAGCATTAATATAGATTTCAGACAAGTAGTGTTTTTAAAATGTTAGATTATGGTATAGGTACATTTGCAGGATATACAGGAGAGACAGAGGAGAAGGCAAGCGTGTTTGAGCAAGGTGCTCAATTGAAAATAACTGTATTTTCAATCTCTTCTTTACTATTGGTGCTCATTTGTTTGGTCCCTAAATACAACTTGCAATACATCCTGGAGGTCCTCATCTTGACATAAATCATAGGATTCAGCTTCTGCTTTAACTATGAGGAAAGTACAGATTTTTTGTACATTTTGAAAAGAGTTTGTCCATATACATCTTATTTTGCAACAATAGCAATAAACATGAAATAAAAAGGGCTTTAAACAAAACTAGAATAGCTTCCAGAAAGACTTGTCTAGTCAAGCCTATTTTACTATTGCTCAGGGATAAGGAGCATCCTAGTTGCATGGTAAAGAGTTTTTATAGCCTAGGCCATGAACTGGTGAGAGGAGAATTAGTCCTAGGCAGCCACAGAATCCCCCAGAACCTAAGAGAAAATTAAAATATGCTGAGCAGGTTTATATTTCTGACTATCCACAGCAATTGGGAAAAGGATCAAGGAACCTCATCCTTGTTTACTTTTTTTTTATTAGAAACCTCCCTACTTGGCTTCCAGAGCTCCCTGGCCCAGTTACCACTTGAGTGGAGGCAGCAAAAGGGAGGGATGGAGAAAAATGCTGGTGGAAATTTTCAGATCACAACCCTTTTTTATTTTTTATTTTATTTATTTTTTTTTTTTTAAAAACGAAGTACAAGAGCTGAGGTTTCAGCCAAAGATTCAGGCTTATTTCAGCCCATGTAGCCACATGGATTAATTCACAGATTGGCTTTGAAGAACCACCCGGGCGAGGGACGAGCCTGCTCTGCATGGAGCGGGCGCTACCGAGCTGCAGGGAGGTTCCCTTCCCCGCACCGTAGCACGAAGGAGCCCTCCCAGATCCACAGGTGGAGCAGACATGGGGCGGCAGCCCTTCCAGGGGCAGCCGCTCTTAGCAAGACCCCACCATCAAGAACATTGAGCATTGTACACCTAAGATATCTTAAACATAAAACAGATGTTCATCCCGTCCACAGCACATCTTATTGCTTTTTGGTTTATGTCATGTCCAAATGAGTTTTTTATTAGAGAGTACTTAATCGTGTTTGGAATCAAATGTCCTCTGCCTCTGTTCCATATTTTCTTTGACTGTCTGTTTTTAGAAAATAATCTTTCCTCAAGACAAATGGAAAGACAGTGATTTGCAAGGCCTTAGCCAGTGTAATTAAGAGCCAAGAGCAGCTGACCTGAAAAAGCAGCAGTGAAAAACATAGTCAATTGTTAAACATAAATTACTCCATAATTAAGTCCAATTGTCTTATAGCAAAACCAGCTCTTTCTCTCTTCCGTTACTTGGACAGAAATCTTACTGAGGGATTTTGCCTGTGGCATACTTTTCTGCTAAAAAGTTCATAACTCTGTGCAGGATCGTTTTCTATCATAGCACAAAGCGTTTGTGTAAGTCAGAGTCAAGCACTAATCTCAGGGAAGTGACGCAGTCAAGCGACAGCCGTACGGGCCAGTCCGACATCGCAGTGCTTTTGGGAAGCAAGTCCTCTGTCTGCCTCAAGACGTGAACCAGATGCTGCCCATATTTAGGTATTTTTTCCACTAGTGGGTTCTATGAACCTTTTTACTCCAGCTCTGCTGCTGTCCCCAGCCAAGGGAGAGCACAGGAGATCAAGCAGTTGCAGGAATCCCTGGTCTGCACCTTCTGTAGTCCCAGTATGACAGAGGACATTGGGCATTGATAGTTATTCCTGCCCGACATCATAGCCTTGCATCATAATATCCATATATTTTAATGTTGTAGAGAGAGATGCAACATGGAATCGCTGCTAGAAAAATGGCAAAATGAATGTTTATGCTTCATAATCCTATCTGACAGAAAAAGCTAAAAAAAATGTTGCTAAAACTAGGACTGAGTGCAGCTTTCCTTCTTGTCCATTTACTGGACCTAAGAAACAACAGGGAAATCCCACAAACAGCCAAGAGTGACCAAGAAGACAACAGGCTGGGTTTCCGTTTTTCTTCAGACTTTGAACAAGGGTAACAGAAACCACTGGTCCTCAGGTTAAATTAGCTGAACTCACAAACTGATTGTATAGGACAGGACCTTGAGAAAGAAAATAAAATATATGCAAAACCAACCCAACTGGCTCATACTGCTCTGCCTGGGTGAAAGTTCTTATAATCTCCCAAAGAACTTTCAACTTCTCTTTTATCAAAATGAAATAGCAGAAATTGGCTCCTACCATTGATTAGTTCAGCCTATATACATTATGTGTATATAAGACTGTCTTCCAGGTTTTCCTGCTTCACTTCTTTTGAGTGGGGCAATAAAATCACTGCAACCAGGCATAACCAACCCGTAATATCTTGCGGAGCAGTGATGCTCCACAGTGGGATGGCAACACAGGAGAAACGTGTGTTGGATGTGCTGGTATCCTCATGGATCAGCCCCTTTGCCTGGCTCACTGCAGGACAACGGCAGCGTATTTGGATGTTGATCTCCAAGAAATAAAAAGTGCTATTTCCATTGCACTTCTAAAATCTATATTCCGATGGTACATGGATTGGCAGTGAACACAAGCGCACACCTCACTTGGCAGATTTCTTGAGGTGCAAGCAACACAGCTGGGGACTGAGCAGCTTCTCTGCTCTGGCTTCCCCATTCGTGACTAAAGCTCGAGGAAAAGAGGACCGCAGTGCCGCTGCCCGCGGGGTCCCAAGGCTGTTCCCACACTGTCAGCCCAACGCATTTCCTATTTGTTTATAAAAGTTACCTGTCTCTCAGCAGTTCTGAACTGCAAACCGCCCAGTAAAAGTGTTTTCCAAAGAAAAGGGCTGATATTCCCTGAAGAGAGCTGGAGATTAAACAGAGCCGTTTCATAAATCCCAAACAAGCCAGCAGATGAAACCTGGTGAATTTTTATTGTAGGCAAGAGGAAGAAGGATATTATAGTTCTGTCAGACTGTGTTTGAAGGTTTGTTCCAGGACTAGGGCTGTGCGCATTTTTATTATTATTATTCTCTTTTTAATCATATCCAGGCCCCTGAAATGTCTGTCTGCTTTCTGACAGCTCCCAGTCTTTATTTAACCACCTACCACTGTCACGTCGAAGAGAAGAGCTGTTATTCTCTGTGCTTCTATGATACAAGGTTAAGGTCACACAGGAAATGTATAGCAAACTATGAAACCAAAGTGGATCTTGATTCCTGTCTTAGCCATAAGAAAATCCAAAGAGAAACTTGCAGTCTTAGAAGATGCCGTAATTTCACAGTCCGTCTGCACTTTTAGTGTTCAGGAAATCTGTATACTTGGGGAACGGTATCCACTGTCAGTTACAAGGGCACAAATCTGTATTTACTTCACCAGTTCCGGTTAAATTAACTAAATTTTCTTTCTCTTTTCACTAACATATTGATGGCCCTTCTAACTGGTTACAGAATTTAGGTGCAAAATGTATCTCGCAATAAAGATAGTTAAAAAGCACCACAGTGGGAAAAGATTACACCCTTTATATTTGCGTGGTGACACATGCTACCCAGGAGCCATCGTGGTGGAAGGAACGTCCTTCTGGAGGTCACCTAGTCCAAGCTCCTGCTCCAAGCAGGACTTTTGGCCAGTGTTGGTTCAACTCAGCATGAGCTTTATCATTTATAGTTATTTTGCACATAAGCCATTATGCTACATCCCAGGGACATTATTGGCAGATTTTGGTATCTGTCTGATCTGTGAGAGGGGCAAATAGAAGCCCTATTTAATATGTGTAAAGAGGATATATTGCATGAGTTGCATAGTGATTCTGTAAAGCTGCTTATGTTCGTTTTACGAGATAAACTTGGCACCAATTTAAAACATGTAAATGTTATATCAGAACAGTGTGCCATGAGCTAAAGACTGTGAATGGAGAAATGCTGGCTCTGTAATAGCCACTAAGTGCCAAAAAGGTCAAAGAGCTCATAGAGTTCTCAGAAATGAGGGCTGGAAGAGGAGCAAAGGAGCAAGTTTTTGTACTGTCTAAATCTATCTCCCATTGGCAGTGTGGGGAGCATCAGCTCCTAATTCAGTGCACTCCGAATTGCACCTCAGGAAAATACCTGATGGGATAAATAAGCTAGATGGCAGGAGTAGCCCACCTAAGTCTTCCCTGTCTCCTGAGGATCAAGTATCCTTGAAAGATGAAGGTACAAATCTCTCTGTGTGGTCTTTGCCTTTCACTCTGAGGATAAGCCTGCTTAAGGCTCGGAGCATAGCCGCCCAGCACATCAATAACCACTTAAAAAGCTTCTACCATCACATCCCAAGATGTAAACAAACAGTCTGTAACAAATCCAAAACAGGCACCAGTAAAACAGAAAACACCGCTTTTATCTCACAGGGCAGCGTTTATTCTTCTTGATCTATTTTTTTTATTGTCATAAATGAAGTGAACCAAAAAATTAGCTTTGTAATTCTTCATCCTTCCATAAACTGCAATTCAGAGTTTGCTTAGCAGAGCAGAGACAAATTCTAATGCTGCAGTTTCTCTTGCCTTTGAAAAAAAAAAAATAGAATTTGAAAAGAATAACACAGCCACAGTCTTTGGCCAAAAGGACAAAACCTTGCAGAAACAATTAGCAGTGGAAACAATGTACAAGGCTTTGTAGCTTTAATCTGATATCGAAGGGTTGGAAGCCAGAGAATAAAGTTACCTCCCCTCCTGCCACAGACTTGGATCCAACATCAATACTCAGATCTTCCTGTGCGCTTGTCCAGAGCTACCAGCTGGCCATGCCGTGTTTCCCTACCGACAGGCTGCTGCTTTATAAGGGGTTGGTTGCTGGGCCCACTGCTTTTCACTAGGAGAACATAAGTGCCAGCAGCAGAGCTGTTGGCCTTCGCTGCCTTCTGCTGGGGCCAAGGGGGGCGAAGCAGCACGGAGCACCCTGGGTGCCCACGTGTGGTCTCCTGAGGGGCTCCCACCACGGCGCACGCGTTCCCCAAGGCCGCACCGCAAGCCCGCGTGCAGGCGCAGGGCTGCAGCGCTGCGAGGCGGCGCGATACCGTCGGGCTGCAGCTCCCGAGCTCCGCGAGCAGCCCCAACAGGGCCAGCGCCCGTGGGTGGCCACGTTTAAACACGGCTCCATCTTCCCCTTGCCCTCAGCAGCAAGATGAGCAGCAAGCAACGCTTGCAACCTCTGCGCAGCCCCTCTCCCCAAAGGCCCTGGAAGCAAGGCATAAAATGCCCTTAACTCTCACGCACATAATGGGAAGCTGGGGGGACTTGGCTTCTTGAGGCTGGTGTTTAATAAAATGGCCCAACCGTGAGCGTTTATCACAAATCTTACTCCTGCTGGAAACGGCCATAAAGCTTTCAGTGTGTTAGCTGACACTAAGCCGTACCAAGCTCACTTACACCCGTATAACCGTATTTCTGTCAGTGGAGTCACACGCATGTCACTGAGACGGAAATTGGTGGAAGTTCCCGTTAGGACTCTGCTAGATACAGAAAGTGCACCCTGCAGCCTTAGACTGTAGCTCAGAGAAGCTGAACATGTTTAAAATTTCTGGTTACCTATTTCCCAGGCTGCTACCCAAATAAAAATGTACCTGCGACACCAGCATCCATCTGTAGCACCCACAGTTAACAATTTAAAAGGAAGACAGATGCAAAATAAGAGCTGCAGAAGTGTATTAATATCCAAGGCTTTTCAGATCCCTACTGTAGTAAATTTTCTCTGTCAGCTTCCTCTGTGATTATAAAGTCCGCCTTTTATCTGTTCAGTAAATATCTGAACTAAAATGTTCATTTGAGATAAATGCAGAACAGGGATTTAATCTAATTCTGCTCCTGCTGTACAAAGTTATCCATACAAAAACAAACCATGCCACATTTCAGGTGCTGTGAAGGGTGAGAACCTGCAGGAAAACACGACCAAGATGAAGCAAAATAAAATAGCCCTTAAAACATGCAGCTGGTTTCACCTCAGTGAAACCCTCTTGCTGTGGATAATGTCTAACGAGGGGATTTCTCTGCTTCGTTTCAGAACCACGATCACACCTGTATCGCGTGCAGAATCATCTACCGGTCGGACGAGCACCATCCTCCCATCTTGCCCCCCAAGGCGGATTTGACCATCGGGCTGCACGGGGAGTGGGTGAGCCAGCGGTGCGAGGTGCGCCCCGAGGTGCTCTTCCTTACCCGGCACTTCATCTTCCACGACAACAACAACACCTGGGAAGGTCACTACTACCACTACTCCGACCCCATCTGCAAGCACCCCACCTTTACCATCTACGCCAAGGGGCGCTACAGCCGCGGAGTGCACTCGGCCAAAGTGATGGGGGGCACAGAGTTCGTGTTCAAAGGTAGAGCAGCGCACCTTCTCTGGGTGGAAATGGTCAAGCGGCTATGGAACAGAGCTGGGTTTGCACGCAGTGGCTTGAAAGACGCTAATGATTCAATTCTGTCATTTCGTTCTGTTGCTTTTTAGGATTTAGACATTTCTTGGGAAGTTCTAAGCATTCTGTGAATACCCAGACAAACTATACTATATATATTGTATTTCCTACCACTGAAGCAATTCTTATCTGAGGCAAAATATGGACATGTATAAGAGCAATTCAATAACATCAGACTTTAACGTGTGTGATTAATTCTTGGAGGCCACCAGCCAGATTTTAAACATCTTAATGAAATGCCTGAGATTGGATCGGTGTCTGAGGGTTACTTCAGTGGAGAGAAAAAAGTACTTTCAGAAGGCATTTCAGGTCACAGGGGAGGCAGATGTAGAAGTCTGTGTCTTTTTTTTATCAGCTTCAAAGAGGGGCTAGATAAAGATAACTCTGATTAATCCCACAACAGCAAAAAGTAGCTGTATTTAATAAAACCACTGGACTGCTTCAGGAGGCAGCATTCAGAGGCGACGTAGCTCAGGTCCCGATGGCTAAAGAGCCGCTTTGTACAAACAGCTCCGTAGCGCCCTGCTCGCAAGGAGCTTGATGGCATCACTACACACACACACACATCTGCAAAATACAATGTCCCTTCATAGCACCAGCCCCACTGGAACCTGTGAAAGCCCCAAGCTCTCTCTGTAGACTATTTTCCTTCACACTTCTGTTATCATGTGAGAAGCACATAGCGTCTTGCATGCCTCCAATTTAAGAAAGCATCTAGAAGACTAGACTAGAAGAAATAACTTACTGAGCAGGATTTTCACAGGAGGCAGGAGATATCCTTGCCTGTCAGAGCTTTTGCTCTTCATTGCTGCATGTCTCAGTCAAGATCCTGGAATGAAATCCAGCTATGCTCAAAATTGTAATCAGAATTTGTTTGTTTCTGTTTCAGTTAGTACAAATCCATTCAGAATCCCTTTTCTTCCCTTGAAGCACAGTATCAAACAAACACCTAGAATAATCTCTACTCAACTTCCTCAGGCTCATTCAGTTTAGCTTTTCCCAGCTTGATAAACTGGCCTGCAAAATCAGTACGTGCCTTAAACTTGCCTTTGAAATACAGTCAATTTAGTTAGAACCAAGCAGCTGTAAAACTTTTACATCTGCAAGTATCACTGAGTCATTGTTAGGATAGGAGAAAGAGTAGCCCTCTATAATTCAGCACTAACTACAAGATTCATACAAGAAGAACAGATAATATATGAAGATAGTGCAGTTGTGGTAATTTCCAAATTGGAACTTATTTCATTAGCTTTATGAGCTAACATATGTTAGTAGAATGATAAAAAGAGGTTATAAAGAGCCCTACTTATGCATTAAATGGTAATAAAATATGAGTAAGGTTTTATTATTTCCTCTTTTATGAATCTTCTCATGTGACCAATAGGCTTTATCTCTAAAAGATTGTCTGGGATTTATGAAAAGCTCTGCTTAATCTCAAAGATATGCAACCACCAGGTTTTCTTCAGTGGACTTGAAAAAGAAAAAGCAGAGATTCAGAGTTGCTGTAATTCTTCCTGGTAAGATTAAAAGACATCCTTAAATAAATTGAAGGAGCACCAGAATGTTGCCCAGACATATTCAGAATAGCTTTGTCTCCATAGATTCTAAGGCTAACTGAAACCCTTCACGACTTTGCTAGCATCAGTCATAACATACATAGACAAAAGGGTCAATTTTAAAAGGATTTTGCAGTTTGCTTCCCCTACTGATCACAGTAGGGGAATGATTTCTGCATGTCTTAGACCAAATACTAAGATCATGCCCACAAGGGACATAAGTGTCCGGTGCCACCTGGGCAGGCAGGACGGTGAGCGCCCACTATGACTCTCATGTCACAGATGGCCCCAGCCAGCCTGTTGTCCTCCTCCTCCTCCCTCTGCTCACACCTCCTCTCTTCCTTTCCACAGTAAATCACATGAAGGTCACTCCCATGGATATATCCACAGCCTCGCTGCTGAACGTCTTCAACGGGAACGAGTGCGGAGCGCAGGGATCCTGGCAAGTCGGGGTTCAGCAGGACGTTACTCACACAAACGGCTGCATCGCGCTTGGCATCCGCCTACCTCACACCGAGTATGAAATCTTCAAGATGGAGCAGGACACCAGGGGCAGGTACTTGCTGTACAACGGCCAGAGACCGAGCGATGGCTCCAGCCCGGACAGGCCGGAGAAGAGAGCCACTTCCTACCAGATGCCTTTAATTCAGTGTGCTTCGTCAGTACCCAGATCTGAAGAGTCACCAGAGGAGAATAAAATAAGTCTGTATAGCAGCAGGGCAGCAGAAAAATATTCCAGCACCCCAGCTCTTGCTTTGGTGTTGTTTATTTGTACTGTGTCATATTGGGACATGCTCAGCTAGAAGTGAAAAAAACTATTTTTCATGACTACAAAGCCAGGATTCCATAAGACTGAGGGCTGTTTTTCTTCAGAATGAAAGGGACATTTATTTCCTTGATGCACTTGAATGCCTGACAAGTGTTGTTCTTTTCCCTGTTTTCCTCCCCTCCTTGAATCATGGACGGCACTCATTTGATGTCTGTGCTTTGAACTTCATCCAGTCTGATCCCTGGCCTGACATGACTGCACAAAAGTAATTGCACTTTAGGACTGCAGACTTCTGCGGGGAGGGAAGGGGTCTCCTTTTCTTAACTGCTGGGGTGAACCTTACAGTCCTGCTTCAGCTGCCGCTGCCGTTTTACCATTGTGGTACTGTTCTCCCCAAGGCTCGATTTCTCATCAGAATTTAACTCCGAGGAATCACTCAGTGTAGTGTCAATACTGTGATAACGGCTTCCCCCTTTGACTTTAGGGCTCTGATGTAGATATATGTATATAAGAAAGAAAGCCACAAGGATTTATCTAATCGTTATCTCACACCTCATAACACAAAAAAAGGATCTGCAAATAAAACAATCCTCCATTCGGACAAGGTGGTATCTCCAATTAAAAATATTCTAAGTAATTTAAACTATTTTTACAATCATGAAGTTTCAGAAATAACCAATGACTTAGTATTTTCTCTTTCAATTTCCTTAATTGCTTCTAGGCCTCCCTTTCTATCTAGTGAGTAGTTGCAACCAACCCCTGTTAATGCCAGATAGAAAATGTATTTTTTTTAATCACACATGCACTGTACAAGTAAGTTGCTGATACAAGGCTGAAGTGACAGGTTCTGTTTTCATTTTCATGAGGCCTTATATACTCTCTATGCAGTATTTGTGCCTTGGATTTGGTTGTATGCAAGTGGATAACCCAAAGAAGCATATGAGGCCTTAATACATTCTGCAATCCAATCTAGCAGCATGGGTTTAATGCAACATTAAGCAGGAACAAGCAAAAGAAGAGCCCTAGTAGCCCTAGTATTGTCGTTAGTTTAGAGAGCAGGAAAGCAGTAGGAACCAGCCTCGTATCCATCTCACATAGGGAGACTGACCCAGTCTTCTGGAAGGAGTTGGAGTAAGAGTTGCACGAACAGCCTTCTCCTCGTTTTCCCCTTGCTTGACATTGTGGTTTCTCCCAGGTAAAACCTGATCAGTTTGGGGAGACACCACTCAGAAGAAACAGGCACAGCCCTTGGAGAGCTTCCCTCTGCAACCCGCTCCCTGAACACCCCAGGATCTCCCCCAGGGGAAATATCTTCTCGTGTACACACAGATATGAACCAGAGCAAATGGATCCTGTCAGGAGAGCCAAGAGAGAGAGGGTTAAGAGCAGCGAGGAGGTTCAGGTCGCAGATGAACCCTGCTCCCCTGCTTCGATGGGCACCAAGGCGAGGGCACAGCTTAGCCTTGCAGCATTTGCAGTGTGTCTTTACTGGTACACGGAGCATTCGGGCTCACAGGAAGAACAGGAACCTGTGTGAGAAACAGGAGCAAGGTCGTAGTGTTTCTTCATTGGTATCTAAGAAGAACCTGCCACGTGTGGACCAGTGAGGAAGAACCCTCCAAAGTTTTTTGTTTTGTTTTGTTTTTTTCAGTGTGATAGGAAAAGCATACTTGAATAAAGGTCTTTCAGCTTTACATAGATGAGTCCATAGTGTGTGCAATAGCAAAAGTGTCCCTTTAACACAGTCATACCATCAATCTTGCTAGCAGAGCAGGCAGGAAAAAGCTATTTGAGTAGCAATGACGACACTGAGGTTCCCTGACTAACTCCCCCAAATTTGCTGCCTTCCTTACAGTTTTGTAAGCTAGTGGCAGCCTTTGATTTCCTCACAGAGGAGCACAAAATCAGGGCAATGCACCTGTCTTGGGGAGACCAGGAGCAAGAGGAACCGCAGACTCTCACTGCTATAGCAGATCACACCTCTCACATTTTTTTTCCTCAAACAGATGAAAAGCCATCGAAAATCCAACTCAGCTATCAGAAACACAACTCAGGAGCCACCTGAGTATTCACTGAGTATTCAGGAGCCACTTTTGTATTCACAGTGAATCAAGCCCCAAGAACAAGAGCTGATCTCATCAGCATTTCTTGCTATGGCTTTCTGCTCTGCACAGCTCAACCTAGTCAGGGAGGGTCAGTTCTGGGTGAGCTGCAGGTGGGGAGGAGTTAGGAGCATAGTTTAAACTGAAGGGTCAAGAGAGCAACATGATCACTATACTTCTGAAAGAGGACATTAAGTACCAGAAGGGATTTTCTCCAGTTAAGACATCAGTTTTATGTTCATCAGATTCACACCAGCATGTCTCCAAGTGAGCGACTGCTGGTCTATTACTAGATAGCCAGAGAAGTCCCTTTGGGTATGAGCTTAGTTCCTGACTTCTAAGTTGCATGAGCAAATCCATATTCATTTCTATTTATTAAGATGCACACTCAGTGTATTTCTTACAACTTATATAACATACTTCTTTCTCCACTGCTGGTTCCCGCCTTACGTTATCTCGTCTCCTGAAAAATCTAATGATAAATTGCCTGGACTTGTTTGACCCTGATCGTGCACTGTGCGAGTGCCACACACTGCTTAGTCCCAGCTGAAATCTGCACAGCCCTGCAATGCAGGACTGA
The DNA here is from genome assembly GCA_013398735.1 of Nothocercus julius. NCBI lineage: Eukaryota > Metazoa > Chordata > Aves > Tinamiformes > Tinamidae > Nothocercus > Nothocercus julius. The sequence goes on along the minus strand of VZSV01000022.1, from coordinate 5,001,982 downwards.
AGCCTACAGCAGAACTGGTCTTCAACGTGATACACAATGTGTAGTAGGGCAGTGACCCATGTATTTACTAGTGCTTCATAGCTCCTCTGTAAATTGCTTAGTATCAGAATTATCATAAATTTCAAAAGAGAAAGACTTGTCCAGTTTTCTTTTGAAAAGTACATTCTATCAAAATACAGTAAACACTTTGAATCTTTCAAAAATCTAGGTTTGCGAGGAGTTTTCTCACTTGCACTAATTGCAACAGAAGAATTGTGCAAGAATTGCTTTTTTTTTTTTCTCTGACCTAGAGATACTTAAAAAGAAAGCATAGCACAATGCATTGCAAGAAGTTTGACTTAGGGCTCTTCTAGGTCATTTGTAGTGTTGATTAGGAACAAAATGTCATGATTTGAAAAAATTTCATGATTTCATGATTTTCATAGCATATGTTGCACCAGCCTCCTGCCTTGTGTCTGTATATAAATACACCTTTTATTTTCCCATTCATCAATACAAGCCAAAGGACAGAGATAAAAATAAGTCTTCAGTGTATGTTCTTTATTTGTCAATCCATGTTCTCTAGAGGGATTCCCCTCGGTTACAGGCACAGGAGCTAAGCTTCCTTCATCTTCTCCTTTCATCACACAGAATAAACTAACAGCTGTAAAGCATCGTGTACACGTATGGTGCAATAAACTCCATTCATTTCACTTGCTCAGCCTGACCTCGGCCTACATTGGCAGCCCTGGCTGTTGAGGAACTTCAGGCACAAATGGTTTAGCAGTGGAAGACCTGCAAATTCTGCAATATCTCCCAAACCGAAGCTCAGATGTTTTAAAAGCAAAAGGATTAGAGTGGTATCTTTACTAACTGTCCCTGCAGCCAGGATGAGTGAAGAAGTTCTCCCCTTCACTCCCTTTTAATAGCCTACTCAAGGAGTCACCCTATACGAAAAAAAGGTATAGCAAGAAGAGCTTGGACAATTTTTTCATGTTCTATTCTAAAAAGGGCAAAAGGGATCAGAAAGTTAAAATGAAAGTGTTCCTGGTCTGCTCCTATACCGTTTACGTATTGTGCCTGCTGCCCTGAGGGGGAATGTCATTTTTATGAGCAGAAGTCCATATTTTGGGATACAATGTCTGTCTTGCTTGAGTTGGGAGTGTGCTTGCTTAAAGCACAGGATTTTTAGAAAAAAAAAAAAAAGCTTTTTATTTTTGTAAAGTTATAGAAGGTATTTTTCTTCTCAATTATATGTTCCAGATTAAACTGCCGGGGAAGTTTGAGCACTTGTTAAAATATTGATTGAAATAAAAAGAGCCTAACTGAAAAACTCAGGATTCCTCTGCTTATGCATAATAATTTTCTCTTCTGTCATCTCTGTCACCCCCAAAGAATAATCATGTCTTGGAAAGCTATATCCCTCTGACTGGTATCTCCTCTAGTTGTGCACAGATAAGATTATTGTATATGAGAAAACAGTTTTACTTGGGAGCATCTCGCTAGAAAGAGCTGTGATGAATACAGCAGGGATGATAAGGGTTTCACAGTGAATCTTCAGGTTGCCTGAGTGAAGCTAGTTGAAAGGCAGGCTGGAAGTGTTGGCTTGCAAGGGCAGTATGGTCAGAACAGCCGTGGGTCAGTACAAAACGGGTGGCATCGACAGAAAGAACCTATTTCTCATATAGGAACTTCATTCAAACAGAACAGGATTATTGCTCTGTCTCGCTTGCTCCAAGGGCTGTAGCACAGGGGGAAAAATAGGATACTTGTCTTAGAGACAGAAATCTGCGAGCAAAAGATTTCTTGTCTTCCGTGCTCTGCAGTTGCATTACTGCCTCCCTTGCATACACATGGGTGAAATGAAGTCAACGAGACTTCCACTACTGACTTCTGAAGGTTCAGAAACTGGTCCAATCCCAAGCTTTTGAAGTGACTCAGAATTTTTGGAAACATAACAGCAGATCCCTGAACAGACAGCTTGGTTTTCAGGAAGCACTCCGAGGCACTCCGAGCCACAGCCAGTAAACAGCCGCTTCTCTTTCCACGCAGACCTGTGGGCATGGCGAATTCAGGCATAAACAGACACTATATGGTTTAATTCACCCCTTTCTGGGGCAAAAAGAAGGCTAGGTAGCAAAAATCCAACACCGCTTGCTCTGAATTTAGCGCTTGATTACTTCCTGTTTATCTTTTTCTCCTTCTAAGTATTTCCAAAAATGTTTTCCTTCTAATCTTCTCTGGACCGTGAACACAGTGTTGATCTCTCTTATTATTTGCTGTCAGCACCAAATAATAAAGAAATGAAGAAACTGATTTTTTACTTTATTCTGCTGCATCAGGCAGAAATAATGGCTGAATATTTGCTCATGGTTGTGAGGAATCAAACCACAAATACCTACAAAAACCGAGCAAGCCACATTGCTGGCCTGAGCTGGCTCTCTTCTCCCTACCCCTTCCTCTCTGCAGTTTTGTTCCAGGGTAGGGAGCTGTCCCTCTGAAGGATTTTTGCCATGGAGCTGCCAATCTCTGAGGACAATAATTAAATCACAAGCAGCTTCCAGTAAAGGAAACTGCCCGTGGCTGAGAGCAGCCGGACGCTACTCCCAGCATCCTTTTCCCATGGGAATCAGCTTTGTTTGTGTCCTATATAGTTGCTGAGACGCTCCATTGGAAAATGGGAAACAGAACTGTACAGGATAATATTGTCTTCAAATAAATGAAGCAAGTCTACAAAAAAATGTTTACGCTGGGAACTGCTCGGAATTAGATCATCTGCATTCTCACTCTTGAGCGCAGCAAGTCCACAGACACAAAAAGCACATGATCAGACCTACAAACCCTTGTCCAGAGGACAGAAACTTGCTGGATAACACATTCCTTATGAATTTCTTTTAAGCAAATTTCCAACTAGTGAATCCCTTTTCCCTTAGCACCAAACGTGAGTAGCTTGAACACACCAGAAGATGATCAAAACTAGCTATGTCAGCTAGACATTAGCCTCATTTGCTGCCCTATAAAATACTGCTGGAAACAGCCGTCTCTTCCAGGAAGCAAAATCGCTAGTTTCAGCACCAGAACCAGATTCATCACTACAAGAGACACATACAAATTCAAAATTTTGCCACAAAAACGAGATGTAAGCCTGAAATCTTCATCATGCTGATAAATTTAGCGAATTAGCCAGAGGATCTTGGGATGTCGCCGTGCTGCAGCCCAGCGAGGAACCCGCCCGTCTCGGGAGGCAGCAGCAGCTTTTCCAGAGCGCGCGTCTTTCCCCTCACTCTTTTTTAGACATTGCCACCTGGTGGCCACAGCTGGCCGAGCCTCAGCTCTCCGGGGCGCCTTCTGGAGAACCAGCCCTGGCTGATGGGAATGGGGCCCACGAGCACTTCAGGCGCAAGGTAAGGTGTCAAAACCCCCGAGGGCAGCCACTTCTCAAGCGCAATTACGTGAGACCGCACAGGAGCGGTAACAGCTTTTATGAGACCTGCTAATACAGTTAGGGCAGCAGGGACCAGGACCAGACAAGGCTTAAGCTTCACACTCCCTTTGTCAAGGTCCATAAGAAGCGGAGGAATTAAAGAGAGGCTAGACGTGCTCTGCCTTAGTCTCACCACAGCAGTTATTTAAACCGCTGAGGAAGAGGGGAGCAGAGGAGCATCGGTGAGGTAAGAAGGTGACACCATCACCTCCTGGGGAAGGAAAAAAGAAAAGGGTCACCAGAGCCTTCATAACTTGGCAAATTAACAACAAAACAGTAATGACCCTTAAAACAGTGTCGCTGCTGAGTCCCTGGCTTTAGCAAACAGAAATTAAAACATCTTTTAAAGATAAAAGTCTTCCCTGGGGTCAACGTAACTCTGAAATTTCGTTCCACAAGGTGATCTCTTCTTACCAGGAGAGGCCACCATCCAGAGGATTGGTCATAAATAAATACCAAGAATTACATTAGTAGAGGCTCTTACTGACTAAATCTCTTAGACTCCAGCTCTTATGGGAGCTCCTCTGGAGTTGCACCTCCAGAAGTTAAGAAATGCCAAAATGAAGCTGTGCCCTTGCAACCCTCCCCACAGTCCCTTTTGCACGTGTGGAAGCAAGTCCGAACTTTCCTAACCCATATGATACATGCTACAGGAATTTCTTCCCCCCACCCCTTCAGAAAAACTGGGGAAACAATTGCTTGCATCTTCTAAGCTGTATGAACCATTTTTGTAATATATATATTAGACTTCGTATAAAGTCTAAATGTATACACAACTGCACAATGGAAAAGGCAGTAATACATATAGATACACAGACATCTCACATAAGGTATTTTATTTATGGTATTACCAAAAATTTAATTCAGAAATCACCTAGAACTGTGCTAAGAGCCACACAAGCTATAAAATACACTCTATATGCTAAAAGTATCACTAGATTTTGACAGATATTCCATACCCTTGGGAATCTTGGGTTATTGTTGGATCACTCTATTTACAGAGGCAAGTGGTTTAATTTTTGTGATTCCAAACTTGCAAATATACATAAAGATACACCTCCATGCAAGGGGGGCACCCAGGACTTAGTGACCATCAAGCATTATATTAGAAACAATTTCCTATAAAAATAGCCTAACAGCACACACTGTTGGATGCTGAAAACCCACCTTGTTCCACTCTGATTTGGGGCTCTGATTTGTGCTGCTGCAAGTATCAGCCTAGCACCTGCAAAGCTTGAGGGCCTATTTTGGAGGGCATTTTGGACAAGGATCCCATTTGGTAAGAATAAACGATATACTGCCATACTGCTGCTTTAAAATTAGCAATTTTAAAGCTGCTCGTTAGAGAGAACAGAAACAGTTAAAAGAGGCAACGGCTTAGTAGCAACAACTGAAGCAGTTAAGAGATGTATGATACAACGTAAATCAGATAGTAATTAACTGCAATTACCAGTTTACATGTGAACACATAGGCACCCCAGAAAGATTTGCGTACGCACATATAAAAGACACAAGTACACAAAGAGGCATTCTGTGAAGGAAAGAGCACAGCCCTGCCCTTACGCCTGCACCGCAGGGCATTCAGCGTTTGTATGGGTCACTAATACGGTGCCTCGCACGCAGTTCCCTGGCACAGAATTTGGGTCCTGTGTTGTTCTTTTTTCACAGCGCTCACACAACAGTGCCAGAAGAGGCCAAGAGGCCCCTGTTTGTGCATCACTGGTTGTGGGGCTGAAAATGTTTACTTTTGGCCAGCTGCTTCATTTTTACACCTTTACTTCTACAAATGCAGCATCAACACAGCTCTAAGAGTGACTCATAAAACCACAATTAGCTTTTCATCAAAGCACGGGTCGCCCTCGGAGTATCAAATTCCTTCTCTGACCCATCAACAATCACAAAATCATTGTTTCCCATGTGCCCAAGCACAGCACATTGGAGGCATGAGGATTTAGGCACGTGAGTATTAACAGGCCGAAGAGCGACCCCCAGGCCAGGGAGCTCTTCAGTTTGCCAGGCTGGCTCGCCCTTGATGGCAGCGCCAGTTTAAAGGCCTTTTATCTCAAATGCTAATTTTCTTCCTGTAATTGGAGGTAGCTGGTATCTGTGGAACATCAACACTTCTATCGGACATGGTTCAAATTGCATTTCAAATTCACATGGGGAGAACTAGCACAAGGATGCTGCAATAACATCAACTTTGTCTCTTTAAGAAGTTTTTTTTCCACAAATACACTGACCTTCCTTCACCAGTGTAATCTGGCTCCTGTGGAGGCAGGACAAAGATAATTTCATCTAATCAGAAAAGCAATCTGTCCTGATTTCCTCAAAGCTGAGACATGCAATAGAAGGCCTAAGGGCTAAAGTATTTCAAGATATTATGGAAGAAACTGAAGCGTGAAAGCGGTGCCAGGAGGTTGGCTCCATTAGCGAGCTGAGCTCAGGCAGTCGCGGGCAGTACAGGCACAATCCTTCTCCAGGAGCTCTCCTATTCACAGGGCTGCTCACCGTTTTTTAAGTTTCAGGCCCTCGGGATGGAGAGAAGCCTGTTCCTGACCAAAGCCACAGGAGTTTCTAGAGCACACTAAGGGAAAAGTCAGTCTGTGCAAACCTAACTCCCTAGTTCCCTGAGAAAACAAAGCCAAGGCCAATTCTGAAGTAATCTACTACCAACCTCACCTCTCTCATGACTGCCTCTTCCTCCCTTGCTCCTTTTTCTTCACTTACTTCCCAGCTCTCACCTGAGATGGAGGCAGATGCCTCACAATTTCAGAAGTGTCAGCTACCCAAGGGTGATTAAGCAGTAATCAAGGAGAATTAGCCATAGCATGAGCTTCCAGTTTGAGGAGTACTCACTTTTTCCATTATCAAAGCCTCACTCTTAAGTATCTCTGATTGGAGCAGGGAGCTGTCTGGATCTGACATAGTTTGGTTTTCTGCAGACCTTCCTCCTCAGCCTTTCAAAATATATTTATATGAATTACTGTCCTACTGAATGACATCAATTTAGGAAAACATTGAAAATACAGCAGCATCTTTATAATCAAGATAATCATTAGTCACATTATCTGCTTTTTCCTAAGAGTCTACTTTTGCTGGAGTGCCTTTGCTTGTAAGAGTCAAACGTGCTGAAGTTTCAAGACTTGGCACTTCTTAGGAATTGCCTCAGAAAACCCACATGTAGATGTATCATCTGTATCTGGACTTGAAGTAGCCAATAGAAAAGTAGTTTGCCTTTCCCATAGGTAAAGCAATGTATAGCACTGCTAACATAGTAGCCATATAGATCCACACATTTATTTCTGCTACACAGAAACATGTTCATGTTCTAATTCTCATGAAGTGCAGCATACTCAAATGCTTAGGATTTTGTTTTGGCTGCTGTCATTAGCAGAGGTCAGTCTATAGCCCCACTCAGTCTTTCATACTTCAGACATTTCAGTCATGATTTCTGCCTGTTTAAAACACAGCTGCAGAAAGGCAACAGCTAAATCCCTGATCAGGTGCTTTGAAAGCTTATCAAAGATTTCCAAGCAACACAAAGCAGTTTTTTGAAAGCCCAACAAAAATTATCTGGACAAGGACCAAGGAAGGCTAGAGTTGCAGCAGGATGAAAGGTGTGCTAGAGAAAGGGGGCTTGTACCTAAAACTTTCCTTCCCATCTGCCTCAACACTCGTGCCTCTATTTCCCCATCTAAAAAAACACGATAAACCATCTTTACAAGGCAGACCGAGACTCATGAAGATTGCTATTTAATTACTATCCACCCTGAAAACAGCCTAAACAACGATCACCACTGACAAGCCCTCTGAATTCACCTGTGCACTTGAGCCCACAACAGTACTAGCAGAAAGACCAACTTCCAAGAACATCTTGAAAGTTATTCCCAAACTATAAAAATATTTTTAAAGCAGAACTGTGATGATATTTAAAATGATGCTTTTTATATACAAGTTTAATTAATAATTTCAATCACCTTTTAAATAAAACTTTTTATTCAAGTGTGTGAGCTCAGACTCTTTAGCTACAGTAATAGCTGTCTCATTCATCCCTGCTTGGATACCTTACCAGCCTTTATTTTTGATGTTTTG
>VZSV01000022.1:4969449-4994327 GCA_013398735.1 Nothocercus julius | reverse complement strand
AAAAGGGAGGGAAGGAGCAGCATTCTACTTTGCAAGCAACAGGAATTCAGTACCTTGCTGGCAATTCTATCAGTATTACACAAGCTGGCACCAGGGTTTAAATAAACTGGCACTTTAGATATCTACTTAGATTGTAAATGTGAATTTAGCTAAAAATCACATCTACTACCCCTAAAAAACTATTTTTCACCCGTATCAGTTCCAGACCCAGTTGCCTACGCAGACACATAAGACCATGACAGAAGCACAAGAGTCACTGTCACTGATTGCTTCTTTGGATGGCAGCACCAGCTTAAAGCACAAAAATTGTGCCTCCCAGCCTAACAGTCATCAGAGACCCTGACAAAATTTTGTGTGTGCGCGCACATTTCTACATAATTACTTTGAATCAAAAGTCAATATGTACTAATGCAACGTTATCCCTACGTCTACTTACACAGCCCTGACAGTATCAGTAACTTTTCTTAAAACATTTGCAGCCTACAAACCAAAGCCAGAGGCAAAAGGGAATAAAACAAACAAACCCAGAACCCCTGACTATTACTTGGTTCCACTGTTGGAGAGTCCCTTGAAAACAAAGAAGGAAGTAAATCTATCATTTAACGATGCCCTTAGCTCTAAGTCCTTGCGACAGGAACTCAAGGACTTCCGAAAAGCGACTCCTGTACCCAGCCTCCCTCTCCTGGCCAACATTTATACTTGCCATGAGACTACAGCAGCCACCACAGATCAGGGTGAGCAGAAAAAACTGGCTGGTATTGCACAAAGGTTTATGCTTAGGATGCACCCTGAAAAACCATACGGGGGAAAGGCTGTGGGAAGCAGAGCTGCGAGGTGCCCTGTTCACAGCCCTGCGTTACAAAGCAGAGACATGGGACTCTAACCTGGCTGCAAAAAGAAAGCTCAGGGCTTTTCCATATTACTGGAAATGTTTGTTCTGTTCTGTAGCTAAAGCTCATTCTTTCACGAGTGGCTGACACAAGTGTTTGCCCTGGCAAGTCAATACCTAAGGACTCCAAACAGGAGGAAAAAATGCACTTTGTCGTGATGGGTATATGAACCTGACAAGCTGCCAGCATCCTCGGTGTTGTGTTGTGTGGCTCAGGCACTTGGTCTTCATTCAAACACTGAATCTTCATCCAACCCCGCATTATATTCACAAGTGATAGCTAAATGCAGGGCAGTATTATAGCCTGTAAAAAGAACTAGACATAGCTGTTCAGTGTTAGTAAACTCTATGCAAGGTATATTCAGGGAGAAGTCTCAAAATAAGGAGGACACTACTACATTTTTAATCCTTTATTAACACTTCAGCTTTTAATATCTTTGAAGTAGGCCTGAAAAATAAGTTTTGCTTATTGACTTTGTCTATTCCCCTTTGGCAAAATGTCCCCCTTCCATCTCACCCCTCCACCCCTCTCCTCCCAAGAGGGTGATGAAGTTTCAAGCTAGTGTTTGTCATTTTCTGAGACGCAGATCACCGTCAATCACAGCAGTGGAAACATGCAAGCCTGGACAACAGTGTCTGTCAACAGCTTCTAGAGAATCAGCAGAAATGCACATAGAGTTCGTGCATTAATGCAAACATGGTTTCTTAAATGTACTTGATATAGTTTTTAAAGTGGGTTAAATTTGGGGGTCAAAATTAATACAGAAGCTCTATTTTCTACTTAGCAAGGGTTCCCCCCCCCCAAAACCATTATGCTATCTTTTTAAGAGTGCTGTATTCATAAAACTTTAAAATACTACTTTGATACTGTATACTTGTTCCACCTTTGCCCTTTCGAGCAGTCAGCAAAGGGACCTCTGATGCATATTAAACTCAAGCTGCGCATTTAGCCTCACATGACTTTATAGGCATCGTCATTTGATCATATCGCTAGGAGCAGAGAAGACTATTTCCCCATGCTTACGTGCACAAGTAAGCAGGCAGACAAAGCAAGAAGTTCTAACCATTTCAGGAACAGAGACAAACAATTTAATCCATATTACATAATTCACTGAATACAGTTGGTCTCATCCAAAGTCACTCCTGAGAGCAAAATAGTTTTAGCGTTACATTTTATATACAGCTAATGAAGGGATTACTGGAAACCAACACAGTCTCCTTATACCATTAATAAGTACTCTGCACACTGACTTTGAAGACATTACACCAACCATGACCAGATAACACCACCACCTGTTCATTTTAAAAAATACTTAAACTTGATTTTGTCATTGTTTTTTTACTTTATTACTGGTGGCCTTTCACAGTACTGATACCAGACATCAAACCTGACTTGGCTGCATTGATAAATGACTCCTCTTTTTCCTGCTTGCAAGTCCGGAAAGTGCTAGCTACCCTTGAAAGCCTCTGTACAGCAAGATCCCTCTAACATCTCCCCAGTTTTTATTTCCTCCCTTTCAGGTCGGGATGACTACCCTGCCTGAAGCTGCACACCATTGCCCTCATCATTTTTCATGCAATCACTTTGGAACAGGCTATGAAGTCTGAAGTGTCAGCGTTCTGCTGGAGATAAAACTGGAGAATTACACCACTCTGAACAGCGGAATCAAAATAACCAAGGCCTCAGCAGCACTCTTCCAGTCACCGGAGTGAAAGGAGACTTGAAGGCAGACACTGGAACATGTAACTGGAAACATTTGTACTTGCATGCTTAAGTGAAAAGCAGTATTTGTATTTTCTTCACCCTTATCCTTGCATATATGCAAGATTTTATAAAAATATCACAGATAGCAGTGACAGTACATGATGTAATCATAGTTAAAAAAAAAAGCACTAGAAATCAAAGGCAACCAAGATAATGTAATTCTCTAGAACATTTTTCTCAGCTACATAACGTGTGCACGTACCAAGGTCTAACACACTTAGCTGCACCACATCAAGTCAAGCTGTCCAAGAGCATACACAATTTTGCTTACAGGAGTATATCTCTTCCACAATTTTTCAGTTTACAAGTAATTCCCTGTATTGGATTATTCTTAGTCAGAAGCACAGGTAATATTTTGTTCCAATATTACTGTTGTTTTTTAACAACATATTCAGAGATGAGGCAAGACATAAGATTAAGTGCAGGGAAGCATTTCAGACCCAAAAATGCATTCTTTAAAACTTAAGATATACATGGTTAACATAGGTAGACCTGTCAGAAGTTGCATAAAAATTACTTTCCATTTCCAGAGATGAGCAACTAAGGCTTACTCAGTAAACATCAACTCTTCTGCATCATGGAATTCATCATGGGTGTCTGAAGCATTCAAACTGGGTTTCTGAATATCTGCTAAAATGCAGTTACAAACCAAGTTCACATTCTTGCAACCCATACAAATTCAAAGTATAATTACATTGTCACCTAGACAAGATACTCAGAAGACCCAAGGATAGAACAGAAGGTCGATTATTACACTCCTGCACAATCCACGCAAAGTGTTAATATACTAAAAACATTTATTTCTGCTATTTTTACCTGATGGATATCCAAATTATTCTGTCCCAAAACAAATTGGGTCATTTCCTCTGTAGCTGAAAGCTGCCAGAAAACAGTTTACTTTTTAACAGACAGAATGGAAACCCTTATTATTTTTTCAAGCTTCAATTACAACAGTCTAAGCCAGAGACTTATGCAAACAAATTTTAAAATAGCCATTTGTTACAAGTAGCAAATTACCATGAACAATGAACTTGTTAGGAATCCCTTCTAGAAGTACGACACACACAAACAGGCTACCCAGCAGAAAATCTGTTAACAATTTTATTTCTTTTGTAATGTTAAATATTACCGGACAGGATTTTAAGGATGAAAAAACTCTCAACAATGCCTCACGAGGGATAAGAAAGAAATTCTGCCATGATATTAGCAAAGTAAGGTAAGGAGAAAATTTACACAGAAAGAGGCACCATTTCCCCCAAAATACCTCTTGCCATATTCCTGAATGAGTGGGATTAGCAATCTAATAAATCATTTTTCCAAGAGGTAACAGCAACTGATAAAATTTTAAAGGATTATTAAAATAACATTTACAAGACTCTGAACAATTCTTGAACTCTTATTAAAACCACAGAAAGAACAATTCTTTATTTATGAATTTTCATAAAGGACTGAATGTGCAACTGACATCTGCTATTGATGATTTAATGTACAATTTTGTCCAGTAGCCGAACAGTTTGTCTTTTTAAACTGCGTTTTCTAACCGTGCGAGATCATTAAAGGCAAAGCCTGTTATGATGCTGTACACAAAAATGGTCACTTGGGCCGTGGGGCCATTACTACCAATGAAGTGGTAGGTAAACAAATCTTTTTCTGGCCAAGGGAGGGAAAAAAAAAAAAAGAAAAAAAGAAAGAAAAAAAAAAGAAAAGAAAAGCATTTTGCATGCTTCTCTCACTCATTCTTTCTACAAGATGAATTTCCCTAGAAAGAATCCAATGAAAATGGCTGCAATTACAACAAGAAGTGAAGGAAGAGAATTAGAGCCATTATCTCTGAGGGCCAAGGCTGTGGGTGATCCAGATTTTTCCGAGTGTGCTACCTTTCTGAGCCTCAAGCCTTCATCCTAAGGGGAAAACACAAAAACACACATGCAAAATATTTATGAATGTACCTTCTTAATAATCATGAAAACCTAAATCTAAAGCCAATTTTACTGGTGAGCACTTAAAGTCATTTGAAAAATAGTGTACGACACCAAAATCCAATAAATGAGAAGCTTGCAAACTACCATCTCAAATTACAAGATAATTGACCTATTTCTTTACTCCTGAAGAAGAAAGATTCTGGAATTCCTAGTAGGCACAATGAAGATTCTTACCTTCCCTTACATAGTAAGAATTACACAACAGTAATTCCTTAACAGTAATTTCCTTATCAGCTCCAAAAATCAGTAATTTTGTGCTGTACTTCTCCAAGTGTTAATATAACCAGAATCACAGGGCAAGACAACAGCATTATTTCAGGGTTCTTTGAAGGGCTTTAATGGCCACTGAAATTTTCAGATATCCAAACTACATAAAAAAACTCCTCAATCACATATTGACTACTTACGGGCTATCAGAATGACAATAATATATAAAGCTACTGAAAGTAATATATTGTATGTTTACTACTTCTAGCCATTCATTCATTTCTGCTCACTAACATTTTATGATGCACAGCGCTACTTCTTTAATCCTTACTCATTTTAAAAATCAGTAATAGTGCATTTTATAATAAAGACCGAAATAGACACAGCCAAAGTAACTGAGAGCACTTTTAAAGGGAGTATCTTTACTGTTTAAGAAAATGGTGCAGCTTCAGTACTACATACATAAGAATGACATGATCTCAACCACTGAGGAGTTGAGAGTATATTTTACTCTGTTAATTTAAACAGAGCTTAAACAGTTATTAATAAAGTAAAATGTTAATTTTAATTGCACATATTCTTGCATCAGGAATCACTAATTCTCAGATCAGTTTATAAATATAACTTTTAGAGATAAGCTTAGCTGCAAATTCAACAGATGAAAGACTGCACAAGAAGAGGTACAATTACGTAGTTAATACGAGTCAGAACATCCATACTCATTCCAGCCAGTAAGAAAGTGCCCTCCTCAGCATAAACATAGAAGCAGAACCTACTCTCAGGTGCCAGTTTTCACCCGACAGCTCCTTAACTTCTGCTGAAAGCCCATTACAGTCCTCCACTATCTTCCTTGATTCAGTATCAAGAGAAATCCTACGTGGTTTTGGCACTGGTCCATCTCGTTTAAATGTCTTTTGACATTCTAGTGACTACACCTACTTTCTGAAATACTTCCTTAACTTTCGGGGTTAAACACCTTTATCAGCTTAATTATAAACCAGACCTTCCAATGAAGAAGGAGGCACCCACTTCACTAGAAATATGAAAGCGGAACTTACTCTCAGGAGCCGATTTTCATCCGACAGCTTCATAACTTCTGCCTGAAGTCTTTTGCACTCCTCCACTAGCTTCCTTGTTTCAGTATCATTAAGTGAAACACTATGTGGTTTTGGCATCGGTCCATCTTGTTTAGACGTATTCAGGACTGGGGCAGATTTGCTTGCATCTATATCATTCTACAAATATTAAGAATGACTTGAGAATTTTACTTACCTACAGAAAAATTATTCACAGCTTAAAACTGAAACAGTCCGGCTATTAATACAGTTCAATGAGGTTTATATTTACAGTAATCTAATCCAAGGCTTGTTACCAGCATCAATTCTAATTAGTACAAACATTAAGGCACAAGATAAAATTGTACTGCCCATATGCTGTCTCAAATGGCACTGAAACAGAAAGGCACATTTCATTTTTTTTAAACCCTGACCCCAGTAGGCACCCAAAAGAAAGCATACACAAAATACACAATAAATACATAAAATAGCATTTGAACTTGGAAAAAAAAGAGGAAGCAAACAGTGCAGTCCAATCAAAGTAAAAAAGTAAACAAAGTTGTTACAAACTAATTTGTTAAAACTAAGTAGTTACAAATGAATATGAAACATGCATACAAAAAGTATTTTGCACTTAGAGAGTAATTCTTCCTAAAAGAAAACAAAGCACTGAACAAAGATGGGCCTTAAGCCTCATAGCACTAAAATACATGATACTAATTTGGAATACAAGTGTGCAGCCACACAAAAGGCTGCAAGAAAGTGGTAAATAAAATTAAGAATCCAGGTCCTGCAACTCTCCTCCACGTATACAGTTATCTTCTGCAGACATTAAAAATCCAGTGGATTCAATTGTCAGCATTTATCAAAACACAGTATCTGAGAGCATTGCCATATGAATGTTCTAATACTTATTTTAGAGATTCAAGCCTCTATTCTTGCTTGATTTGCTCTCCAGCCACGTCGCTTAGACTATGACCACACTGCATCCTTCAGAACATAAGGGAAGTAGCCCAAAGGAAGTATTAAATGTAAAAGGAAACCTATTAAAAGCTAACATACCTGCAAATTTCTGATTTGCAAGAATTTCCTCAGTTCCTACACAAATATCCTAAGAGCCAAACCCTGCCACATTACAGAAGTACACTTAACAAGATTTAGAAAAAAAAAAAAAAAAAATTATCACCAACATACTTACTCACGAGTAAGCAGAGCACAGTTTGATTCTTTTCTATGAGTTCACTAGCTAGACAGATTTCCTTTAATAATATTGCAATCTCCCTGGTGTCCTAAGACTTATCTCCCTGGAACAAACCTGCTGCTTCTGCTCTCTGATCTCACTGACTGGTTCCTTCATACCAATCTTCTGGCTAGGATTGGTAGGCACCTGAAGAAAGTTGTTGATGACTGGAGTGAAATACTTGTGTCCTGGTGTAAGCATATCCTGAGGTAGCAGGGGACCCTTATCCTCAGGACCTGGGCTCATTTCTTTTGGTAAGGTTTAAGGGAGCAGCTAAATCAACTGCTGAAGGATTAGGTTCTGCAACCCCATGCTGCTACTTAGAAAAATATAAATACTATATATAGGCAACAAATATGAAGGGATCTTTCATAAAAGTACAAAAGCTAGTAGTTTTGTACAAAACATTACATTTCTGACTAGATTTTGGTCAAAAATGAAAAGCAATACAATTTCTCTAGTATCTGTAATTAAAAAAATACATTAATAAACAGAAAAAAGCCAAAGCATTTAGCCTTTAAAGATTTCACATTTAACATAGGTAGTTGACAGCTGAATAAATGCTTGCATCGCTTAAGTTACTACTTATAAAAAAAATTACACCATCACACTGACATTTGGTCTAAAAATATCCTTATATTACACTCAAAAAGGTATATTAAAAGAATAGTTGCAAAGACAACCACTGACCAGCCAGCAGTCTTCATTCAGACCCTCTATGCATATAAGTAATCACACACTCTTATATAAATGGCTTCATGCTATTTTACTGCAATATACCCTACAGATTACTTTATAAACTTGACAGTGTTAAAAAAGAAGAATCAGAAACATGGAGTGAATAAGGCTGCTTATAGAAATCCTGTATCAGCACTTTAATTCACAATGCTAAAAACAGCACAAAAAAAAAAAGAAACACACAATTTACAGGATTAGGACCCTATAAATCAGAATTTAGAGTTATCAAGGTAACAAAATGCTGACGGCACATTCTTCAAAGCCTGTACTAACTGACAGTTATCTATTACTGGAACTATAAGAAAACACAAAATGAACTTCTGCAGTCTCACCATGACATGATCATCTCCTACACAATTAAAATGTATTTTATTTGAAGGAAAACAACAGGGAGTCAATAGGATTTTTTTTGTCTGATTACCCATACTTTCTACTACCTTCAAAGATGTATTTAGAGCTCCCAAAGCACATATGTATGTGTGTACATGCATGTATATATACACATATGCATATACACATATATACACACTTATCCCTAATCAGTACTTCCTTTTCTAATTCAGCTGAATTAGAAACAGATTTTTTTTTTTAAATCAAAAGCACTTCATACTTCAAAAAGCAAAGGATGTAATTCAGTTTGTTATCCACACTATCATGCAGCATATAAGACTTTTTTTGCACAGCAATGTACAGCCATGCCTACAAAATATCAGTTTTCACACTTGAATTTAATACAGCTCATTCAGTACATCATTATGCACGCTTACACTGGTGTAAGGTGGAATTCAGTTTCTCTCTAGAATTGCTGAACTGCTCTTACGGGCAGGAAACAAAGCCCATGTAACATGTTAGCCAAACTTATGTTAATGTTAAATTCGCCTTCTACATAAAATTTGCCTGCTACATAAGATTTTTTCTGATTTAGACAGTATTCCTTAAACAGCACAGCTAGAACTTAAATTGCCAAAATTCAGCTTTTTAGAAAAGCTATTCTTAATGCTGGTTTTCTAGCCTCTCTTTATTACATGGAAAGACAACAAAAAATTGGTACCTGCAAATTTGTTTAAGCACATACCTTTGACATATGCTGCAAGTACAGCCATCGGTTGACTGCGGACAGTTGCCTAAATTCTAACATTCCACAATCAGCTAGTTAAAAATATATAGCACTGATACCAAAAAGCAAGTTATAATAAATCATTAAGAGCTCACTGTCAACATTGTATGAACTCAAAATGTATCATAAAGGGCTCTAAGAGGCAGACATCAAACAGTTAATGTTGGTGAGAAAATCAGTCCCCAGTGAAATTCACAGAAAAAGAAAAATCACTGAGAAGTTGTATACTGTGTATCTCTAATTCAGTACAAACACCTACTATCCACTTATCTGTTAATTTACATAAAACAAATCACATCTCTAAAAAGCAACATATCAAATAGTTTCTTCCTCTTTTCTTACTTACCAGTTTATCATTTTCGTTGGGCATTTCAAACACACATCTCAACTTGGAGTCCATTAACTCATCAGGTTTCGCCTCTTTCCACTAAGACAACAATTTATATGGTTACTTAACATGTCAGACTTACAGAAACAGTGAACAGTTCCTGAACTTGCTTTCAGAATTCCCTGCATATAGCTGAACAATGTCCTTACCTAGCTGCAATGTGCTTCAAACAGGTTTGAATCTTTCTGCCCCACTGAAAATTAAGATTTTACTCTTGTGGTTGCCTTAAATCTTTAGGCTCAGAGATTGACCTGAGCACTGCAGTGCTTCTGTTTCCAGTTCTTATTGGTCCTCTGAAGTCACCTTTAAGTTCCAGGTCCTCAAGACCAAAAGATCCAAGACTTCCAAAAAATCCTTGTATTTTTTTGTTCCTTTCTTCAGTGGCATTATTTGTACAGTAATTTATAGCTACAATTACCAATTTTCTGCAAGATCAGTTTCTCAGTAGTCTATAATACATTGAGAAGTCAGTTATTTGAAAGGTATTCCTAAAGCACATTTCTAAATCTCCATCAAATATCTACACTTCACTTACTGCACATAACCAATAGCTATCGGACTGTAATAAGTAAACCAGATCAACAAGAAAGAGAATTTTTTTTTTTTTTTTAAGCTACGTGCTTCAAGAGCTTTGCAAAATCTACTATTTCAAGTGAAGAGAGCTGCCGTAAGTGGTCTTTACCTTCATATAAAGGAACACAGTGAAGCCTGCCCAGATTTAATGGACTTCAGTGAGCACTAAAATATAATCCTATTCTTTGTTTCAACTATCCTCTTCTACTTCAAACTACCAAAGCGAACACTGAACATACCTATGGAAAAACAGGCAGTCCTTAAAACACTCCTAAGAGACAGCAGCCTGGTCACATTCCCCTGAATCCAAATGTAGATGATTATGGGAGTTCGTGTATGCCCTGCTAAAGGCAATGTTCTGACAACTGAAGGCTTCCCATTGCTACCAGCTGAAAACTCAGGGACTGGTATCCCGACTTCTGAACAAACAAGCACATCCTCTCCTACTAAGTTCCTAAATCTCTTCTTTTAGGATCTGCATCAAATCAATTTGTCCAAGAACTGAATCAACAGAACATTCTACTAAACAAAAGTAGATCTATCAGGGGTGCTTGAGCTCCTTGGATATCTTGGAGGCACATGCCTTAGCCTTTTAAATACCTGAATTCCTCAGAAACCCATTCTGTGTTTCAAATAAACACTTCTTACACCAAATTTCACAGAGCTCATTTCATAGAGCTTCCTTCAGGCTTGCAGTCTGTACATATGTGGCATTCCTCCAATCTCAGCCTGCTTAATCTTTTCCTATTAGCTACATATAAGACTCAACTGCATAAAAAGGACCATCATTTTAACACTGATCTTACCCGAGACTCATTACTATTTTCTTTCTGTTCACTACGCAAACTTCAAGCACTGAACATGAACTTAATATTCAAAACACTGAATCACTTATGGAAGCCATTTTTTTCAGAGGAAATCCTACTTTTTTCCCCCCTCAAATAAGTGACTCATTTAACCTAACATCTAAGTCTTAAAGAAAAATCTGCAGCAGTTATTCTACCTTGTTTTTACTTACCACTGCCTCCATATCTGAAATATTTGGTGGTGCATAGATTGTCTGTACCATGAACTTGTGTTTACTCTTCTCATTTGGGTCATAGTCAAAAGGCTGTAGCATTACTGTTCAAAAGAAAAAACAAAGTGTAAGATTATGTGGTCCCTCAGCTTATCACTGTAGTTAAGCATGCTTATCCACTTCAGATTTACTTCTTAGTAGAGAGACACAAGTTAAAATGCAAAAGCAGCTCTGGAAATAGAGCAGAAACACACCATAGAGCCAACTTTTTTAAAAAAAAAAACTGTTGAAAACCTGTTAAAAAAAGATCCTGCAATACAATAAAAGGAAACACTATAAGACTTTTTGGTGCAATAGAACACATTTGGTGATTAGTTGAATGGAAAAAAATACATGATTTATAGTGCATATCATGACAGCTCCTAAGGAGGAAAAGGAAACTTACGTTAGGGCTCACGCTGTGAGGAAAGTTCAACCGATTTTTAAAAGACATATTAATCTAAGCAAGGATTGAAGCTACTAAAATACTTCATTCAAGCCACAACTATTACAGGACATTGTTATAAAGAAAAGGGGAAAAGTTGCCTGGGACTTTAATAACACATCTTCAGACTGCCTTCAAATTCAGTGCTCTCTCTCCTTTTCTTTTTTAGTAAAAGGTTTGCAGTGCTTAGTTATGGAACAACTTCACAACACACTTTATTCAAGTTTTAACAAATTCTTAACTTTCAGTACAGTCTGACAATATTTGCCTGAAATTATTTCAAAATCTAGGTAGGCAACTAAAGGGTACAGTGAGTTTGGGACCTCCATCAGATTCTGCTGGGGGAAAAAAGAGAGAACGGATTCAAAAATAATTGATAAAAAACTCTTCTCCTTATGTTTTATATATTTTGTCTACTTATTTTCAGATTTCTACATATTCTTAATCCAGGAGGAGACATACTGCGCCTTAGTTCCAAGTGATGGAAATAGCATGACATGTATAATACAAATCAGGCAAATGTGTATGTGCACACATATACTAAACAGGATATAGTCACATATCTTGGGCCACAGTACAGAGGTTTGCTAAATATACAAGATTTCTTAGGATATTGCTGGAGGGCTGGAAAGGGGGATGTACAGTGAGCACAAGCTACCTCTGTCCTTATTGTCTGTGAAGAGCAGACCCTGAAATCAACTATCACATTAGTTTCCTGTTAAGCACCTCCTTTCTGAAAATACTCACTGATTCACTCCTGAAGGGATTCACTCCAGGTCCACATAAATCTAAGTACCTTTCTGTCTGTGTGCACACATACACAACTTGGACTACTACTTGGATAAGAACTCAGAGTGAACAGTAGAGCTAAGTTATTTGACTGCTATTTTACAGCAGTGAAAAAGCCAGTGCAGAAATCCTGGTTTGGATAGGAAAACACTCAGTGTGCTCTGATCTGGTTTAGGAATATATGGAGAACTTGTTCAATCTGAGAACTTCAATACTTTTGATCAGTTTTCATCAATTAAGTAATATTTTCCACAAATCTGAAACTTTATTGTATACTTTAACATTTTTGCTTTCACTCAGGGGAAAAAAAAAAAAAAAAACCTTCATGGTAAGGCTAAACTACACTCTAAAATATCAAATACAATATCAAAATGTCTAACAGCCTCTCCAAATTCACTAGCATCTATAAACGAAAGTGATTTCTAAATCGGATTGTGCTTACTTATATAACTTACACCACAGATATTAGCTGTGTGTTGCAGGTGGTTGCTAATGCATGATTATCTGATCTGAGAATCACAGGTATTTCCCAGATGAAGCATATAAAGGAACTGCAGTATTTGACATGCTTTCAAACAATCTATTTGGATTTGCTGTGCAAATTGGAAAGGTTTAACAGCTGGATTTCCTTAATTCTTGATGTCACTGTTGTTCAAAACATAGCAGAGTAAACTAAGGACCACTTCCAACTATGCAGGGTATAGAACAATTCTTAGAGGTAAATCATGTCAACAGGCTACTGAATAGCATGCAATACTTCAGTTTTCCTTCACCATGGAAACTGCTGGAACAACCTGAAGTACAGCAAAGTCAGCTCTCCAACACTGAGGACTTCTTTTTATGCTGACAGAATCTTGAGTAAATCCACAGCCAAGTAATTTTGTTTTTTCACCGCTTGGTCACAGCTGAAATTCTGACTGAACAGCAGCACAAAGACAATACAAAGAATAAGAGCTCTTCAAGCTCTGTTTAAGCTTTAAATAATCATAGCAAACCACATGAATATATGAAGCCACAGTTTTCAACATGTGCTCTTGGGATCACCGAATAATTCTCAGATCACTTCTAAGGAACCAAAATAACTCTTGTTAAATTTTCGAAGCAGAAGTAGTTATCTCCGCAAAATTGATCTTAAAGATGTCAGAACACTAAAATTAGTCAGAAAGGAAAAATAGAACATGTCACATTCTGAAAAGAAAAATCAACAACAAGCAATTACTATATATGATACAATAACAATCAGTTAATTTAGAGCATCATATTGAAGGGTAAACTATGCAAATTAAGAGTGAAGAAAAATGGGTCTTACCCATTTTACCCAATGGGTCTCCCTTACCTACCTTGTTATTTGGGGGGTGAGGGGAAAAAAAAAAAAAAAAAAAAAAAAAAAAAACACGCACACATAAACATGATTGAAAAAGGTTACCTACAGATTCAAAACTGCACAACAGACAATGCACCTACGGACTTCCCTTAAAATGAGTGCTAAGTCCTATATCTAAAAATTAAAGAACTAGCTTGACTCAATCAGAATGATGCATTATAACAGCTAAAGTTTAGTTAGTTTTCAACATGGAGTTTCAGTCAGTTACAGAGTCGTTCCTCTCTATACAACTATGCAAGAAATAGATATTTCTAATGATATAAAAGATCTGAAAACAACACTGAAAACATTCAGTTGAGTGAAGTATGAGATAAAGTGGGTCACTAAAAAAATTCTCTGTGCAGTTAACTTACCAAATGACCCAGAAAGAAAAGAAGAAAAAAAAGTCGTATTTCAGGGAAGGCATGTCCAAAAAGTATCTTGGGCTCACAGCTAAAGAACCATATATAAGCTTCCGGTAAGACAGAAAAAAAAAATATCCAAGATCTACAGCTATCCAAACCACAGACTCAACCAACACTATATTGTTTCCCTTTACTGGTGAACCCGAAGTTGAAATACAGTTACAACTCACATATTTGTAAGAAATCATTTCAAAAGGGGAACTATTCAAAGAACTACAAACATGGCAAACAGGCATGTTCACAGGCATATTCAAAGAACTATAAACAGGCAAATGGAATACTTCAATCTAATTCACTGAAGAGAAAGTCCAGCAGTATCTTGATCATGAAGTGTATCTGACTTCCCCTGGGGAAAGGTAGTTGACACCAGATGATTGTAGTCAAACAATCCACACATGGCAGGACAAAACGGGTGGAAGTTGAAGTTCTAGTGAGAAATTACGTACACTTCGATTTTGTAAACATTCCCTCAACAAGTGTTTCTTCAAACACAGTATGCTGGACCGTGCACAGAAAGCAGTACTGAAGTTTTATGCAGTCACTCTCTGCATATTGTATGAGAATAGAAAAACAGTTTAAGAAAAAGCTATTCCAAGGTTTTAATTAATCACAAACTCGAAATTTTCCTGAGCTATTCTTTGCAACTTTTGAATCCATCACCTGAAACACCTTCCCCAACTTTTCAATTACTAAACACTCTAAGTATGTGAAAATGAAAAGCTCTGAGAATTATTCAGTGTTCCCCTTTGCTTTGCTACAGCTTTTCAGGGGTTCTACAAAAAGAGCAACCACCTTAATTACACTGCTTTCAGCTACAGGTGTTACAGGTATGAGCCTCTGTATCTCCTACAGCCTATAAAACCACAACTTATCAAAAGCTCATTTTCAATCTCCAAGTCGGGAAGTGTGATGGGTCTGCAGGAAAGTAGGGCTCTCTCTCCTCCTGAAGTCCCTGGCTTGAGAATCTCAATATTTAGGAGATTTCTGCCTCAGAATGACCTACCAAAAGCATTTACCAGGCCAAAAAAGGGGCACCTTCTCTTTTCCCAAGTCTTTGAGATTATTCACACCCACGATTCCTAACACCCAGTCTTTCTGACAGTCCAGTATAAGCTTAAACCATTTTATGTTCAGCTACCAAAATTCTGCTGTCAAAATAAAGTATGCAAACCAAACCAACATGGACTTTACGGGAGGGGGAAGGAAAAAAAGATATATAGATAGATAGACAGACAGAGGGAGGGACGAAAACCTATCATCTAGCCCCAGGCTCATTCTCTGCTTATTTTTTTTTCAAAAAAATTGATTAAGAGCTGTTTCTATAGTAAAATGTAGATGACGTTTTCAACTCTAGTTCCACAAAAATAAGAGAAAATATCCTTCTTAGAAGTGATTTAATTGTTGCCATTTAATAATAAATGGAAAAAAAATATGAAATTATAAGGTCCAAAATATAGCTATCAACACTGTGGCCAAAACTACCCTGCTATTCTGAACATATTTTTTTTTTAAATGCCATAAGCTGTCAAACATTAAACTTCAGAGTTGCAAAGCAATGCCCCACCTCATGATATAAGCAGGAATAAATTGAAGCAAAGGCATTGGTAATGCCACTCCCCATTTGCAACTTCCTTTCTGCCTTACATATTGAGAATTGCACATCAATGTGATGGCAAATAATTCTCTACAACACATTTCATATATCACTGCACCTCTACCAAACTTGGACAGCTGCACTAATGATGAAGAGTATTTATTCAGAATTTAAAAATTTTTAATGATGCACTCCCAAAAGTCTAAGATCACTATTACAGAATTTCATGAAAGCTCTAAAAACATATAACTGAGTAGATGCATACCTGAAACAACTACAGATGATCCTGGATCAATAATTCCACTGTTCGGCCTCACACAGTACCGACGAGGCGCCGTGGTCTTCACTTTGAAGCATACTTTTCTATCTGATGGGTTTCGTAGCTTAAGATTTGTAGTTACTACATCTGTGAAGGGACCTGAAAAATTGATTTTTTTTTAATAAACGCACATTTTTAGCAAAAGACCTTCACACAGCACCAATAAGTCTTGAAAGGTTGTTGCTATCATATTATACTTTAAAAGTAGAAGATTAAATTATAAACATATGTTGTAACCAATAGAGTGCTTAATATGTTTTACCACTTTAGTTACAATAATATGAAAATATTAGTATGAAAGCTAGTGCAGAAAGTGCATGTGAACACTTCTGTAACAAAAGTCACAAGCTAAAGTAAATTTTGTTGTATTTTTAGAAATAGAAACAAAATGTAATTTGGAATGCCCCCCCCCCCTTTTTTTTTTTTAATGTGACACTGAGATATACTATCTGTTCTTGAGAATTCAACTTTCTTGTGTCAATGAGCAACTAAGCCTTAACTGATGATGCACCATTCATACACTATCTCTAAGCTCTATTCTTTTTAAATCAAGATAGGAATGGTGGCCTCTGAGGCTAAAATCAAGCAATTGGCAGGCAGCTGTACAAGCTCCTCTTCCAGCAGACATCACTTCACATGATACAATAAAGCAACAGCCTGAAACGAAGCAAGTGTTGTAAATTGCGTTTATCTCCCTTATGCTTATGGTATCTGAAAGCAAGACTGCACAGGCACCAGAAAAATCTAACTTAAGGACTGGATTTTTATATAAACATGAAATTTGTTCAGTAATATTTAGTACATACAATAAGGGAGGTGGGTTCTGGGTTTTGTACACTCATTTTGAGAAAAAATTGCATATAACAAGGCTTTACATATATCTCTAAGCAAACATGAGGTGGTCCCCTCCCAGGAGTATTTATAAAACTGCTTCAAAGCTTCCTGCCACTTGCCACTCAGTAGCTCATGCTGTATTCAGTCATATTTGCTTATAGAGCTTAATCCAAAATAACACCCGTGTCCCATAGAACCAATATCAAGTATCTGAAAATGCCTATAAAACTAAGACTGCCAACATACTCAGGATGGACCAAACATTTACTTTTTGAGCTATACAAATATTTTTTATGGTAGTTATGAGAATTTTACTTATAGCCATCTGGGCATTGCCTTGTAATCTATGCACCTACAGTGTCCTGCAATATACCATACTTCGGATTTGGTTTGCAAAGCCTTTTTTTACTGCAACTCTACACAATCTGCGGTTAAAAGAAAGAAGAGGGAGCTCTATGCTTCTCAATCTTCATGAAAACTATTGCTAAAGAAATTCTGCTCAAAAAAAAAAATCAAACAAAACAAAGACTCAGTTCAGAGGCTAATGTTGAAAGGCACTGCTACCAACAAAAGGAGCTACTTCATTCACAAATGGACTAATCTCAAAACACAGAAAGGGCAGTTTTTCAAGTGATTTTTCTTCTGAACTACAAAAAAAAAAAAAAAAAAAAAAAAAAAAAAAAAAAACATGAAAGGTCCCTTCTCACCTTCCTTCTCAAAGTCTGCGTAATAACAGTTAAGTCTGATTCAAAACATTCCTCCAATTATTGTGGTATCTCCTGTGAGCTCTAACACCACCTGTGGAAGTCCTGCCTCTGTCTCCCAAATACATGGACACATTTCCTAGATACTCACCCCACTGTCCCCCCCCCACCCCCCCAAATCTTTATCTTCAGCAACATTTTTGAGTATTTAACATTTCTCCAAGAGCAGACTAAGATCTTTTTCAAAGTCTACAGCACCCTTTTAACAATTTTACCTTTCACCTGCTTTCCAAGAGCCTCAAAGGAAAAAAAATCTATATAAAACCTCCCAAGATTGGCAACTGTTCAATTTAATAAATAGCTGGTGACAAAACTGGTGCATAGAGGGAAACAAAAAAGTAAAAATACTAAACCTCACTTTTTCTGGCAGAACCCAGCTCTTCGGGAAATGCAATAGCATATTGACAGCCAGCAATGACCTGAGCACGGGCAGGCAGGAGAAAGACCTTCAGGACACAGCAAACCGCTAGGTATCTAGTAGCATCCAGTGAAGAAGCATAGTCTAAACTACATGACATATCCCACAATGATGTAAATACGCCTATGTTGAATAGTAAAAATCAGCTTAAAAGAACCGTTTCATTCTGTAGTACCCAGGGAAAAACGGATGACAGGAAATATCTCCTCTTGCTGGCAGTAAAGAGCAAACAGAGACAATTGTTGAGAACAGAAAAGGTTTTGTTATCAAAAGCTCAATTCTTAGAAAGTCAGAAAAGATTATCATCAGGTACACACAACAACTGGCACAGAACAACACTATCTAAAAGGAAACAAGAATTTATCTTTGGATACATTTACATAACATTTTCAATTAAAAGACAAATGATCTGTACAAAAATGAGCATGCATCATTCAAAAATTCAAGAATAGGTAAACAAATTTAGTTTATGCTTTAAGTTTACCATTCCTTTCGATTTAAGATGTTGAACTGTAACTGTCCTAAAATCTGATACTTAAACTGACTCTGCCAGAAGACACTGTATTTCATGCATGGAAGATAAGTCCATTTAACCTTCTGAAGTAGAAGCACATCAGTGATTTGCTCTCCTTTTTGAGAGTCACACCAGAAGAACGACGACGACACACTCAAAAAATGGGCTGGACATATAGAAAGCAGGTCTTTCCTGTGATGTTTTGTTACCGCATGCAATTCAGCATAGCGACAATACTACTGAGAACTTTTTTTTTTTTTTTTTAAAGTAGCTAGCTGAAGTATCCACTGTGATATAAGCAATCATATATATACATATATATTTATACATACACACTCACAGATTGCAATATATAATGAAGTTGGAACGAATGCATTTACTTCTCAGGGGACTTTGGGACAACAGTACTTTCTACAGGCCTCTGATAGTCAGATACTCCAAATTTCCTTCAGTGTAGACAGGACACTGACATCTTCATCACTCTCATGTTTTCCTTCATATGAGTTTATACAGTTATTTTAAAAGCCCCTGAGAAGACTGATATTTCATGTTATACTATTATACTACTATAATAGCATATTTATATATATATATTTTTTAAAAAAAAAGTATAAGGAGGAAAAAAGTTGTCAATGGTAAGTTGAAAGTTGCATTTTGCAAATGAACTTTGGTCCAAACTGAAAACACTGAAGGCAAGACATCCAGAAAGGAAGGGCTGGTGATCAGTTGCCAAACTACTTTGATTGCCAAATCAGATAAAAGTAATCTTAAAAATATACAAAAACTCCTTCAAAATGCTTCAAATGGGACTTTGTATTAATTTCAGATGTTGTTCTAAGGCAGAAAAAACTCTGGTGAGATAACTGGCACAAAATAAGCCACAAGAGGAATGTTGTTCATTTCCTGCAATTACATTTTTTAAAAAAATTAATACTCAGCCATTTGTGAAAATAACCTAATGAGATTCCTGACATCTGTTGCCGATGAACATCACGCCTTTACCTTCCTCTTGAAATAACCAAAAAAAGATAATTCAAACATCCCATAAACTCACATGGAAGAAAATTTCTAACCCTAACAAATCACCTGTTTTAATTATATTTGTGGTCTATGATGCATAACAGCTCAGGCAGCATGAATTAATGCTTTAACATTAGAGGTCTGAATCACCAGGAATAATCAGTAGATGAAGTTTCAAGATTAATAATATCTACAAATAATCATGGCTTTCAGGTACATATCCATATATTACATCAATATTAGAATCTTTCGTTTCTTGTTTTGCTGTGGCACTTGAGAAACTGCTAGTAATTTTAATCAATCTGCACATTAGTGTCAGAATGCCAAAAATATATATCTATATATAAAGGAGAGCTGACACACCTGAATGTGCACAACTGCAGAAGAGAGATTCCAGGCAATCACTACTTATCACGGGCAAGAACAGATTTTACACAAGCTCCCCACGATGACACTTTGCCAGCATTGACGCTAACTATGCATGTCTCAGATCTTTCCTTTAAGAAAGACGTTCAGAGAACATCCAGTTTTTAATCCTAAAAGAGCCTGTCTACCTTTGTCAAAGGGACACGCAGGTCATGAGCAACTCATTCCCGGGTTATCACAGGTGCTTGCACAGACATGACATGCACACCTTACTGGAAACAGGGAGCAAGAGAAATGGTCATCGAAATCTTTTACTTGCCCCTCAGCCATGGAAAAGACATAAATACACTGAAGCTTCAAACTTGACAGCAAAGATACAGTTTCCTCCAAATTCATCTGCTCGTTATTGACCAAAAAAGACAGTGAAAATTAAATGACATCTGTCTCAAGGGTTGATTATAGTCAATGATTAGAACCATGAATTCTAGCAAAGAGAACATTTGCCAGTTAATATATTGGATAAAAATGTAGACTATAAAGGGAATATCTTGCATTTTATGGTAGATATGGACAAAGGCTTCCTAAGCAATAAAAAAATCACTATTAATAACATGGTATAAAATGAAGTAACTTCAACAGAGTTACTAATGTCTGTATTTAGTTTCAGTTTTAAATCCAACAGTCTAGGTAGGTCCAGTCACATATGTCCATTACTTATTTTCTATTGAAAGCTCCATTATCCCTTATTTAGAAGCGAGCATTTAAATAAATGTCATTAGTAATGTTAGAAAAGCTTGTTACTTAAATTAACCTCCACATTAGTGTAAATACCTTATCTGCAATTTACCTTTACTTCATTACAGCGTTATTCTTACCAAAATCCATAGTACTCTACATTTAGAACATATTAAAATTGATAGTTTATAATTTTACTAGGATAGCCTTAAGAATCTAATGACAAAAGTTTTTAGTGGCATTGAAGTCCCATGACCTGATGTTTAAAGTGTTCAGTATACCGCAACTTAGGACATCCTCAAATATGAAACCTACAATTAGATAAATCTTTCTGATCTGAATTGCACCATACAAGATACTCTTCAAAGTACATAGCAGCAATCAGAAAAGAGGTTATTATCTCAGATGACAGCTGTAATGACTCACAGCATTCCAAGGAAATCAGACTTCCTACAGAACACCTGACCAAAGGCAATTATCTAACACTTCACTCTCCACTACCTCCCCCCAGGGACTTGATAGCAAGTATGTCAGGCTCAAATATTAAATATAATGCAAAAATTCTTGTGATTATTGCCATTTTCCTGGCAAATGGCATCCCAACAACATAACAAGGAACTTCTTTCCCCCTTTTATTTACATTTCTCCCAGTACAGGCAGAAAATTGTTCTAAAAAAAAATTACACACCCCCAAACCAGTTTCAGGTGGTTTTTTTTCAGATGGTGTCTGAGTTTACTTTCTTGGCACAGAATAGACCAATCTAAAAAGGCTGAGACATTTAAATTTTCTCCAGACGGGCCTAGCTAATATTGGAACAGCTCCCAAAGATATTAACAGCTCACTTCACTTTCAGGGCAGAACTAAAGATTCCAAGTGACTCATCTGGAAGCAAAAAGATTCTCTGGATCCACGGAGTACCAATCTCCATTTCCCAAATACAGCACATCCTACCGTTACTCAGGAAAATGTTAAACATTTATGTGCTTTAAATAAGTTGTACTCAGTCTACTTTTTCACTCTGAGATAGTCAAACTCAACTCCATCATTATTGTAAAATCAACAGTAGTGGGCTAAACTAGTGCAATCATTTTTTTCCAACGTCTAGTAACTCAACTCTACAGAATTACTTGGAGTTCTAACTTGACCTGTAACATGCAAGTGAAATGATGTCTAGCAGCTATCCAAAATAAACCCAAACTATTTTTACTTTCATTGGGTATATGAGATGCAGTGCCCCTATTAAATTGACAACACACTGCTATGAATTCTAACTATTGACTTCACACATCAATTAATTACCTCTATATACATGCTTTTTAATTTCACGAATGACCTTTCTTATAAAGAAAATTTAAACCAAAACTGCTTATATCAGTCAAGCCTTTCTTACATCTTGGAATATACCACAACTTACATAAGTTACATTAGTTAGATTAAGTTAAGTATACAATTAAGCGTAACCTTTGTCCTAGCAATCCCTTAGGAACATCGTAACCTGGTAATCTATGAGAAACCTTCCAAGGTCCTCATTAAACTAACTGTTTTGTTAAGATGGCATCTGATCAGTTGAAATATTTGGGGTGTTCTTACTTACCTAATTTAGTAAAAGGTTGGTTCAGACTCATGATTTAGATTTGAAACTCAAATAAAGTTTATACAGTTCTATATATTCACAGATGCTTCAAGCTAATTCATTTTTGTACCAACCCTACACCCTTTAGCTGACACGGCTTTTTCTCTTCCCTAGCCGTCGCCTCTAATATATTTATATTTAGTAATCAGATCCCATTTCAATCTTACTTTTACTAATGTAAGCCAAACTCTTCTACTTTAGTCACTTTTTCCTTACACTATTCCTATTTTGGTTCATTTTCTTGACTAGCCATCTGACCATATGCTTCTAGTGTCGAAGCTTCATTGATACCCTAGACCACGACATTAACACTTTCCTCGATACAAAATCAAGGTATCATGTTTGCCCCTTTTCACGAAGCATCACATTCACAATAAGTCTCGGATTAGGCACTATGCTCTAGTCTTAGTCCCTCTTCACTACTTCCAAATAAAATGAGCCAAGAAGCAAAAAATTCTGTTAGCGGACATCAGACACTTTCCTTCCCCCCACCATTCATCATATCTCCAACTTTGCATTATCAACAAGGTCCACAAACACAACCCTACTTGTACCAAGATACTAAAACAAGTTCAAACCCAACGTCCAATCCTTGAGAAACTTCTTTATTAGGCTTCCAGCAGGCCCACACTTTGTTGCAGTCTATTTTATGGATTGCGCCTACACCACCAAGTTCCTTCCATCTGCAACTTAATTATTAGTTTTGTAGTTATGTATCAAATAATTTAATGACACGCGTTAAAACCAGCGTTCAGATCAGATCTTTTTGGGCTGGGACAAGGAAAGGTGGAAAATCCAAGAGAAGAGACACAACTAGCAAAGCTAAGACCAGGGCATTCACCCAGGACCCTCGGGCTGCATTTTATTCCATGTTCCATTTACTTCCATGTTTTTAATTATATTTTTTTTCATATTGTGAAGGTCAGACCTTTTCAACTATTCAAATATCAAATTAAAAATTAAACCAAGTGTAACCATACTTAGAATAAACATAGGGAAACTGCTGATGTGACTATCTTCTTTAAAATTCAGTTAAGCAACTGCTTTTCTTTTTCTTCCTTGTACATGCTATTAAAAACCAAGTGCCTGAGTCCTATACCAGCATCTTTTGCAAAAGAAACTTCATTTCTATATGAACAAGGTCTTGATAGGGAAGTTAAAAATATTTAATTCACATAACCAAGTTCTAAACTAATACTTCCAAACTGTAAGATTAAATGTGACATCTACATTGCCAAGTGATTTAAATGCAATGAAATAACAAAATACCAATTTAACAAAACACATAACTTCATGAGAAGCTAAAGAGGCCAAGGTGATCAGAAACACAAAACACCTTATTAACTTAAGGAAAATATAGATGCTGAAATCTAACTCTTGTTTCTACATTTCTGTTTTCAACAAGCGTCACATGAGAAAGAACACTCTTAAAATAATTTTGCTGCTTTTTTAAAAACATTAGCATATATGCATTTATCTAGCTCATTTGATGAAAGAAGACTTCAATTCTGACAGCTTTCACATTGGAAGATGTAGCATTTATCCCCTCACTTTACATACAGCAAATTCTCTCCAGCAGCCTTTTCCAATTTGAATTTAAGCAGAGCATGTTATAACCCTTTAATCACTGGTGCTCACAAAAATCTGATTAACAAACATTTCCCCAAGACAGGGGCAGAAAGCAAAGCAGATTCAGAAACCACACTGGAGACAAACCAGGAGCAACCTGCCATACTACAATGGCCCATCAGTAAGATAAATATTCAGACCTGCTTCCCAACTCACGTAACAGCTTTTCTTGTTCATGATATAGTTCTATTTTTCAACTTGACCTTTAAAAAATGAGATGTATACATGATGTAATATTTTTACAAAATTAATTATGTGTTTATAGTGACCTCAAACACTTGATTAGTCTATCAACAAGCACAATGAGTAGGCACTTTGTAGTAACTATATGTAAAGGTGAAGCTTTTACACTGATGACCAGAGACACAGGACAGGGAGGTTCAGACAGTGTCTCTCTGTTTACTGAAGGTGCAATATTAATAAAACTGAGTTCCATTCAATGCAAGGCAAGGACAACACATCTAAATCTTTACTGGTATGCTCTTCCATGCTTACAGTGAAATCATCCATACCTGAGTATTAAAAACAAGGGAAAAAAAGTACAAACTAGATGTGTAAAAATATAGTCTAACATATACAATACACGTGGCTTGACAGATTAACACAACCTCTTTTTATTAGTCAGTCATTTATTAAATGAAGCCTAACTTTGAGGTACAGGCTTAAGAATTACCACATCACCTCATAAGTGTCAAGCCCAAAAGAATTACTAAAATAAACCTCCTCCATTCCATCCCTCAATACATTCACACTAATCACTGTCTTAAGTTTATTTTTTCCTTAAGTTTAATTAATTTTTAATTAATCACTGTCTTAAGTTTAATTTTTATGATATGCATTAATAGAAAAGTATATATTAACAAATAATCTATGTGAACAAAGAATTGATGAACAGAAATACAGGAAGACAAAATAATTTCAGTAATCTCTTCCAATTTAAAAATTAAATACAGTAAAGACTACCTGTTGAATACCAGGATTCAATAGAGTATGAGATATTCAAGCTTTCTTCTTAAAT
>VZSV01000022.1:4942820-4964563 GCA_013398735.1 Nothocercus julius | reverse complement strand
ATGCGCAGCACGCCTTGCCCCCCACCCCGCGCCGGTTGACAGTTAGCGCCAGCGAGCGGCACAGCCCCTCCCCTCCCAGCCGCCCCCGCGCTGGAGCGAGGCGGGCGCGTTGCGCATGCGCCTCTGCGTGGGGGGACGGGGGGAGTGCCGCGGGCTTAGCGCGCTTTGCTGCTAAGTGCCGCGGGGGGAACTACGTACCCCGGCATGCCGCGCGAGCGCGCGCTGCATGCCGGGAGCGGTGGTTCGCGGCGGGAGGGGGCGGGCACGCGCCGCGGGGCCGTTGGTGCTGACGCGGTGGCCGAGATGGTGGCGCCGCCCTGCGCTGATGGCGGCGGGGCTCGGCCTGCCAGCCCGAGCAGCGAGGCCTCGTCCCGCAGGCTGCAAGGTTATCCCGCAGCCATGGCTCCTGCTGCGTGCGGAGTATGGGCTGTTGGCCACCCTGCTGTGGGCTCCTCGCCGGTTCTCAACGGCTTCTAAAGCCCTTAGAGCTCCCGGCTTTGCTAAGGCTGGTGGCTCTGAAGGTGCCTGCCCTGAAGAAAAGGGCGAGCAGACCACACGCTCTGGGAGCTGCTGTTTTCCTTTCCCCAGTAGACAGAGGACAGTGGCAGTCAAGGTGTCCTGGGTAGACGAGTGCAGGGGGAAATGAACTTCAGTGCCAAGCCAGCAATGAAGAAGGACCCAAGCCAGGCTAGGAGCAGGGCAGCAGCACTTAGGAACACAAGGGTGAGGACACACCAAAATGGGGGAGACAGGAGGGGCATCTCCCATCTTGTTTCAAGATAGGTGGCAGAGGGGCACTAGAGAAAGAAGGTCAAACTGAGCTGTCACCATATCCCCAGAGCCAGTGATGGCCATGACTTAGGGCCAAAATTTACACAGATGAGGACTGAGATGGTAGAGCCAACTCCTGTTTTCCCTCATGTACCAGCATCTGCTTTAGGATGGCCAGCGTGAGGGCAGTCCTACCATTTTGTGAGTCAGGACCCTAAATCGATGTGGACTTTTCAGCTCTTCAAGGTAAAAAAATGTGGCTCTCGAATAGGCAAAATCTAGCCGAAAAAATTCTCCAGTAGGGACTCTATTATGAATGACATTCATCTCTTAAAAAATCTGAATGAGGAATTAAAATGAAGTATATTCATCACTTTTACCTTTTTGCTTTTTTTTTTTTTTTTTTTTTGACATACACTATTTTCATTGTAGGCCTGTACATTAATACTACATGGGGAAGATATCAAATCCTGGAAATCTGAATTCACCAGTGATAAACTAAAGAGAAATAATATAGCCATCTAAATCCATCTAAAACCTGATGATTCCTAAATAACTTGTTTGGAAAATATCTCCTAGTAATAAATACAATGAAAGCAATCACCTAAGTGGCTTTCAAAGTCACCCTAGCACAGTAAGAACCCCTACTTCAGTCACAAGGAAGACTGCTATGGAATATGTTGTTCTAATTTGCAGAAAAGTATTTAGGAGCATTTTTACCTAATTGAGATTGGCTTCAATAGGTGGAGTTATGTGGTATTTACAGGAAAAAAATTGCTGAAGGCCTGTAACTCGTCTGTCTGTAGTTTTGCTTCTACATACTTATGATATTTATAAAACAAGTTCTTAAATAGCGTCCTTTACAGTACAACGTTTAAAGTTGTTGTCTGATGGTCTGCTGGGCTTTGTTAGCAAAACCACCTTCTGTTCTGTTTATGCATTTTTGCCCTTGGGATCTGGAAGATAAAAGTGGAAGATGCGTGTATATATGTATATATCTTTTTTCTATCTTAGTGTATTTTTGCTTCTGGTGTTAACCAGGACACTTACTGCATTTTGTATTCTTTCCTGTTCATGAATCAAGCAAAGGTTAAGCCACTGCATATGCTTCTAAGCAGTGATAACTGAGCTCCACCCAAGTCAAGTCAAGAAAAGAGCTTTTGCGCCTTGGCTTTCAGAGGATCAAGACATGGGCAACTGCTGTAACACAGTAAACACTACATGAGCTTCTTTCCTTTCTGCTTGCAAGCTTTCAGGCTGGAAGGGTCTCCAGAAGGCTCTAGTCCAATGCTCTGCTCCACGCAGGGTCAAAACTGAATTCAAGTCAGGTTGCTCAAGGCTTATTGCTTTTGGAAAAGCCTCCAAGGACAGAGATGTCACAGCTTCCTTGGGCAGCCTATTTCAGGACTTAACTTGAGTGGCAGAGTGTTTATAGGGTTCGGCTCATTTAGCCTTATAGTAAAGGCAAAGTTAGTACAGAAGCACTGCATGGGTGGATTAGTGGCAATTATGTGTGAACATGTATTTTTAATGTCATCTCTGTTGTTTTTCAAACACATTTACAACTTTAATAATGCACTAATGTGTTTTGTTGCGTTTCATATCATTTCAGATCAAATGCTTTACAGTATTGCTATTTCAACCAAAACCAAAGTAATTCTTTATATTAAACAAACCTGGTGTTGTTGATTAACAATACCTGGCAACATTTTTCCAACATCTGATTCATTTTTTTAGCAAATCATAGCAAAGTTTGGGAATGAAAATCTTGGCTCTAGTCAACAGAAAACCTCTCAGTGATTTGAGTGAGATCATTATGTCATCTGAGAAGTGTCTTTAGTATATTCCTTGCTTGCAAAAGTCTCACATTGCTTAATCTCGGGCTAACATTTGTCCTGTGCATTCATAGACCTTAATGTTTTTCACACTGTGAGCTTGGCACCATTGTTAGAATATCTGAGTTTGGAGATGGCTTGACGTTTTTCAGAACTGTTTGCTGTTAAACATTAAATGAGCTCTCTCTATAACTGAGAAGTATCGATGTTGATGCAGTTTCCGAATACTGCTTTTCATTGTTTATTATTCAGGTGGTTTATTCAGGCCTATCAGTTCTGAACTTGAAAGTGTCTTGTAATGAAGGAATATCATGACCCTCTTGACAATTTCTTGGTTTTAAGTTTGTCTTGGTGTAAGTTTGTCAGAAAAAGCAACTAAGTGCTGTATTCATTTGTCATCTTAATGGGAAAATTCTAGATCTCGCTCAGTGAAGTATCATGTGCATGCTCCTTGCTAAGGCAGTAAATAAGTCAGCAGAGGTATAAAGGCAAAAATTTTAATTTCTATTTAGAAAATACCTGGCTTCTTGGTACTGCAATTTATCGTTTCAAATATAAAACTATTCATAGCATACTCATAGATTAAGCATGCTGTAGTCATCATTTACTTGACTGCTAGTGAATTCCAAATATAAATTTAGGCCCCCTTGTTTATTATAAATCAAAGGTAAAGCAAAGTCCACACTATTATAGATTGACAGCATTATTAAAATACTACCACAAACTGGAAGAGTGGGTTTTAGTTGGATATCTTCAAGTTGTTCAACTACTTAGTTTCTCTACCTAGTGACATTGTTATAAAAACATACTCTGTACTTTGAATGTGCAAGTAGAAAAAAAAAACTAATCCTGGGAAGCAATCAGCAAAACAACACAACACATAGTGACATTCTGATAAATAGCTGTAGTGTATTTATCAGTGTATTTGCAGACTTCATATTTTGAACCTGCTTCTGTTCTTGCTGAAGACAAAAATGCCCTAGGCCATTGTGATACCTTAACATTTAAAGAATTGACTCACTCATAAGCAACTGAAAATGTGCTAAAAACTATTAAACCTGCAAGGACACATCAGTGTTTGGCAAAGGAAAAAGGAGAATGCTGTGAGAATGTAGTTAAGGGAGTAGGTTTTTGAACACCATTTTCCAGGACTGATTCTTCCAGTTCACATGCATTTATGAGGGATGTAATGAGACCACTGAGTATACAGAACACGGCATGTGTAATGTGTTGGTTTTATGTTATTTCCCTATGCTTGGTGAAATACATCATTATGTCAAATATAAGTACGCCTCCATCTGCTAGGCTGCACGTAGCATGATGTGAGCCTTTCATTAGTGAAGTTAGTCACTAGCAGATCTTTTTACTTTCCCTCCACAGCAGTAGAAACCTCTGATTTGACCACAAAAATATTTGGCCTTTTTTCTTTTTCAAAAGGGTGACATGTTCTGAGATGAAGACCCCCTTTGTACATAGTTACCATTATCCATGATGGCAGCAGTGTGAGTTTTCAGAGCGTTCAACTATCACTTATATAATTAGGCCCTTCCTTGTCAATTTGGATTTAGGAGACAGAAAATGTTGGTGATTCTTTGTGCCATTTTTCTTCAAATCCAGGCAAAGCCGTCGATACAAATCGCTTTGGAAAGTAATTTGCATCTGAGCATAAACTTACATTCAAGATCCCTGTAACCTTTGGAGCTCCGTAAACAGGTAATAGATTCTGTGCTGGAGTGTCGGTAGGGCTGGCTGGTAGGGAATTTATGAGCAAGATTAGAGCAAGCAGACCCAGCAGTATCCAGAGTTTTCCATCAGGGCAGTGACAAGTAGTTTGCTGGAGTTAGATTTTTAAAAATAGATTAGCACTATATCAAAAAGTAGCTGAAAATAAGGCATACATAGATAATTATACAAACGTAAGTTTGTAATTGAAACTCACCTCCAGAAGAGAAAAACTACCTTAAATAGCAGTGGTAACCTTAAAAGTAATTCTGCAAAAACAGTGTTATGGTGTTCTGCACTCATTGCATCTGTATCAGTTTGACACTCTTGCAAACAAAATCATGTTCCTTCTCAGTGTCTGTTTGAAGACCTCCTTTGACAAGTGGGAATCTGATTTCACGTTTCTTTTGCTGTGTGTATTAACACAGCAAGTTGATGATGCTAGTTCTGACCTTAACATCTCTTGAACGTTCGCACAAAGCCCCCAAATTACATTTTCAAATTCTGCCTAGGTTGAGTTGTTGTAGGTCACAAGGTAAATATGGGCAAAGAATGTGATACTGATGTGTGGAAAGGCAAGCGCTGCACAGACGTGCGGCAGGACTCGCAAAGTGCTCTCCCACTAAGCACTGTCAAGGCCTGCACTGAGCCACGATCAGTTTGGGGCACTGTTTTTCAAGAAAGATATAGGATGGTTGAAAGGAGTTTAGAGGAGAAGGCCCATAACAACTAAGGTCTGAAAAGCACAATTTGTAGGATTTATGGAAAGAGATGAGGTTGTTTAGCCTAAAGAAGACAGGATTGACTCATGCATATATTAATAGTCTTAAAATACATGAAAAGCTTCTGAAAGAGAAAGAAAATAGTCTGGAAGAGAAATAAATCTGCTCTCAATTGTCATGGATAGGACAGGACATAAGGGCTTCAACTGGAGTAAGAGCAAACAGCAGATATGAAGAACTTCTAAGATTAAGGGCAATTAGTTAAAAATCTTGCTTGGAGAGGCAATGGAGTCTCAGTCAAGGGAGACCTTTAAGAACAGGTTAGACAAACATCTGTCAGGACACAGAGATTTGGTTGATCCTGCCTTGAGATACGACCTCTGGAGTCCTTTCCAATCCTGTGTTTATCTCACAACAAATTCCAGTGTACTGAGAGATTAAACAAATTATCTGCAGTGGAAACGTACATTCCTTAAGGTCTAAGCTGCAGTCCATTAAAATCATTTTCCGTTGACTTTAACAAGCATTGGATCAGACCCTAATTGAGTGTGCAGTTTGGAGCTGGATGTGGAATTTGGTCCACAATTCTGTTAATGGCATTTGCAAATGAGAAGAATCCAACTGCTTTTCCCAGGGTGCATTAGCTCTGCAATGCTTACCAGGGAAAGCAAACACACAGAAGAATCAATGCTACATTTTTCCTACAAAACTGAGTAGAGCTGATCCAAAACAGACACCAAGAGCAGATTTCAGGGGAAAATTTAGCAGCTGTTCTCAAAGAAGAACTTTTTAACAGCCATGTTTTCTATCAGTTAAGCAAAGCCATACAGAAAGAGGCAGCAAAAAGATTTATTAACAACTCTTTAAAAATAAATAGGTGTCATGGATGTGAGAACAAAACATTTGTCTCTGCTGAAATATCAAATCAGTTGAGAGTCTGGAAATGGGCAGAGCGGAAGAAGGGAAAATGCAAAGGGAGAAATTCAAGTTCAGTGATTTAAATCAGTTAAATCGTGATTGGCGAAGAAAGATCCATTCCCCAGTAATCCATTTCCAAAAACCATAAGGAGTTCACCGAAAAATGAAAGATTGGAGTTAAATCCCAAGCCCTTACGGCAGCCAGAGCCCTTCTCCTGCAAAGGAGTCTCTTTGGATGCATCCGCAGCCGCCTGGCCCTCGTGGGCTGCGTGCGTCTCTGCGGCCCTTGCGCCGTGGTGGGAAACAGGCCCGTGCGCAAGAGGCTTTTCTAACACACACGAAGCTAATGTTGCTAATAGGCAGATAATAGACAAATGAAAGATCTTTGCTGTAGTCATTAAGTCATTATATCCAGGAGAGAAGACACAATCTCCTAATGCCCATTTGTTGAGAAAATGTTCCAAGGGTGAACATAAGTTGGAGCATTTTACCTGAGACATCATATATGAAATATTTATTTTCCTTGCGTTCAAGGGAAGAAAGAAAAAAGAAAAAAAGGCCTGCATAAAATTATTGATACAATCTTTCCCTTTCCCTGCCAAATGCTGAATTATTTATTGTTTAATTGTGCAAAGGATACCCATGGGAACCTGCTAGGTTGCAATATGCAAGTGATATGTTGTGCACAAGGGGTACTTGTCTTTCAGACTTTGTTCTGGGACTTGGGTGAGTCACCTGAAAACAGGTTCAATCCCTTTGCAGAGGGGGAGTTGGAGGATCTGCAGAATCTTGCAGTGTCTCCTAGGGCAGCAGTTTTGAAATAGCAGGTGGTAAAAAGCTCTGCATAGCACCCCGTGTAGAAAAAGATGCTCTGCTCTCATGGGGAGTAGGATCTCCCCATGAAGGACCTTTCCACTCCCAATCCGTCTGCACCATTTGGTGACACTCTCCTTTCCCCTGTAGGCAACCCATTCCCTTCGGCCCTTAGCAAATCCTGCCTGTGCTGGAGGCTCAGCAACCGTGTGCTCTGTTCACCATCCAGCACCTGGAATGTGCAGTGCGTTCCTCCCTGCTGCAGTCTGTACTGCGCCTGCTCCTTTCTTCCCTTTGGCCTATAGACCCACAGGCCTTCAAGCTCCTTTTCCTCTTGGTTCACTTCCAGGTGAAGCAGATTTTCCTGTGTCTGGAAGGTTTCTGTTGTTATTGTTTCCTTGTTTGTTTTCTTCATTGTTTAAGGCAATTAGAAATCAGGGACATGGGAAGCTCTAGTGGGGCGGCCAGTAGGCTCTGTTCATCCAACACCTTTCTTCTCCTGGGGCCAGAGCCAGAGACTTCGGAGAGCTGAATGTCCCACTGTAGGCAGATGGGAGATGATCCATCTCCTTCATCAGCAAACATCCTCTTTTAAATAATGGGAGCCAAACTCTTCTCAGTGGTGGCCAGTGACAGGACAAGGGTTAACGGGTATAAATTAAAACACAGGCAGTTCCATCTCCATGTGAGGAAGAGCTTCTTTCCTGTGAGGGTGACAGAGCCCTGGCACAGGCTGCCCAGAGAGGCTGTGCAGGCTCCTTCTCTGGAGATCTTCCCAACCCGCCCGGATGCCGCCCTGTGCCCCGTGCTCTGGGTGTCCCTGCTGGAGCAGGGGGGTTGGACTGGGTGATCTCTAGAGGTCCCTTCCAACCTCAACCAGTCTGTGATTCTGTGATTCTGTGTGAATGTTGGCTTAAGACCTGACGGATGTTAAATATATCTTAGCTGTGATTAAAGAAAAACAACAACAAAAAAACACCTCTCTGCTATTTTTTCTCCAACAATTTTTGTGTCATTTGCAAAGTTACCCATGAAGATTTTATCTTTTCTTCCAGATCATTGATAAAGACATTGAGCTGCATCCATCTCTTTGAAGTGCCTGGATAACCCCAACAGAACAGAGATGAGACTTGCTGATGGAGCTGCTAACCAGCTCTCAGAGCACTTGATACAGGTAAATTGGTTTTGTAAGGAACTGTCTTTTATATGACTCTCACGCAAGGCTATATTGAAAGACTTGAAGTGATCCATGTGTATGAAGTCAATATATCTACCTGAAGCAATTGCTTTTTAATTTCATCTCATTTTATTGTTTGAACACACCTATTTCCCCTCTAAAATGTATTGATTAACATTGCATACACTACTATCTATGAATTAATTTCTATTTCCTTCTCATATCTGTCTTCATATTATTTTGCCCAAGATTTATGTCACGCTTGTAATTACCTAAACCTGTCACATTTATTCTTTACAGCATGTCACGTTCACTTTTTACCAGTCATCTGAAATTTCCCTTGTGCACCAATATTTGTTCAGAATGAATATGGATGGTTCACAGAGTATCTCTGCCAATTTTTTTAATACTCTTGGGAGCATTCAACCCTGAAGATTTAAATGTGTTTTGCTTTCACTGATGAAAATTCTGTCACATATACAGTGAAAGAGAAAGAATTTCATATCACTTCATTATTATAACAGAAAAAAAAAGCACCGGCTTTTCAAAATAGCTTAGTAAAAACTCTGTGCTTTCTTATCCAGGAACTATTCCCTGAGTGAATTGAGTTTCACTCAACATCAGAGGCAAAAAGTAAATGATTGCTTTTTGCTCTTTGTTAGCTATTCAGAGAAAATACAATTCAGGCAGAATGAACTGAGCTGGATTTTGGCTTACACATCAGTAATGAAATTTTTAACGAACTTAAAATGCTGGATGCTCAGTTTTGGAGATGCCTAAGCCAAAAGGATCGTTCTTTGGTCAATCCTCACATTCTAAACTGAGTTTCTAAGACTGGCATATAATCCTACACAAATCTTTGAAGGCTTAATCTCAATACTTTCTGTGAAACAGAGGAATTGCATCATTACATTTTTTACTAAATTACTTTTAAAATCAAAGAATTATTAATGAGGCTTTTCTTTAAAACATGTAGGTCATGAGTTTGGGAATGCCTGTGCATTCCAGTGGCATCATGCATGATATATTTTAACTTTTTTACTTTAAATTCATAAAAAATGGTCTTTTAAATGTTGTTTTCTTTCTCTTAGAGGAGGAACAGGGTAGAGGTTTCTGAATGACTTATATGGGCCATTGACTCAGTTTTAACGTTTCATACATTTGAGTCATTACAAAAGACTGAACGTGAAGTCAGAAGTGGGTTTCTGGCCACAGTATAGCTGACAAGATTTCAGTTCTATTCCAGTCCGAAGCAGGAGGAAGCCCAAGCAGAAGTAATTCACTTGATGGAAGACAAGTGAATGATGGAATGGCACATACCAGTATTTGACTGCTGAGAAAGCAGCAGCACAGTAGAGCATACCCAAGATGAGCTTAAATACCACAGGCATTGCATGTTTTCAGTTTTCACTGTCTTTTTTTTTTTTGCATTCCTGTGATTTCAGTAACTAATAAAATGCAACACTTTCCATCATTGTGTCATTAGGAGATAGTAGGTGATCTCATAAGAAAAACAAATATTTGCAATTGCTTCCCAAGAAAACTTACAAATGCAGATAAAGGCCACGAAACCTACTCTTCCATGAGGAAATACAGAGACCAGTTCTGAAGTGGTGGAGTTGCCCCTGGCTGCGTGCACTAACTCAGCGTACACACAGGCAACCCCAGTCCTCAAGGCCCCAAAGCCTGACTCAGAACTGCTCTCATTCATTGAAGGATGACAGCTTAAG
The DNA here is from genome assembly GCA_013398735.1 of Nothocercus julius. Lineage (NCBI taxonomy): Eukaryota > Metazoa > Chordata > Aves > Tinamiformes > Tinamidae > Nothocercus > Nothocercus julius. The sequence goes on along the minus strand of VZSV01000022.1, from coordinate 4,954,875 downwards.
AGGGGATGGAGACATAAACTGGAAGCCGCTTCCCTGGTGGCAGAAGGGTGATACATTTTCTCATCAATAAAAATCTCATTCTTGTAAACTAGCTCTGTGTATGAAACAGGTACATACTGTGACATAACAGTAACAGTTCTGCAGATAACTGAAAAAGGTGAGAAAAAAAATGCAGCCTCTGATCACTCGTTTTCTATGGTGTTATGGTTGTGTAGGCAGTCAAATAAACTGCTTAGCTTGAAACGTGGTTTGCTGGTATTTCCAGCATGACATGAAGATACCAAAAGAAAGTCAGGAATTCCTGAATTCTGTTTCTTGCCTGTGGCTGGCTGGTTTAAAATATACTTTGGAATTATTTAACAACAAGGATTTAGTTATGCCTTGCAGCACCTGCTAAGTGGAAGTAAAATTTCCAGTGCTGGTTGGAAATGGCACAGAGAATGACATCTTTCCTTGAATGTCTCAGAGAACAGGGATCTCTCCTAGGAATTCAGGCACCATTCCACCAAAAAAAGCAGGAGATCATCAGAAGCAGAGCTGTCAGAAGGCAGCCTCAACAACTGCAGGCGCTTCTGCGCTGCCGCAGTCGTGGTCTGAGTCATCGTGCGGAATTGCTAAGTAACCACTTTCCCCGAGCCTTGAAACCCATCGCACCCAGACATCCTCATCTCCCTGTCTCTGATGTGATGTGAAACAGGGTTCTCAGACCATGGTCCACTTTCTAATCTCACGGATGCTTCAGGCCCTGTAATTTTTAGACTGGGTCTATCACATAAGGAAGGGTGCGATTTTCTGCAGGGATGTGCGTTTCCCCCACTGTGTGATTCGTCAGGAGAGGAGGTAACGTGTCTCAAAGACTTGCCCGCTGACAGTGATAACTTGATGACTCAAGTCTTGTGGATTTTGTAAGGCATCAATTTCCTCCTGGGAAAAATAAAATAAAAATTCTTCCATTTTATCATTCACTGACAGATATTTTGTTATTGTAAAGCCTTTACACTCCCAGCAGAAAGCACTTAACAACATACTACATGCTGCGGTTAAATCAGTCAATGCACAAGCACTATATTTGTCACCATCTTATCCTTTCTTCCTTAGCCTTCTCTAGAACAATTTGCCCTATTTCGTGCAAAACTAACCATCATTCCAAACCATACTTTTTTGCCCCAAACCAAGCTTCATAACAAGCTAAACTATGTAGGTAGTTGGCTACATACGTGCTCTGGGTTGCATTAGCCAAAGCCTGATGTCCAGCGCTCCAACTCGGCAATCCATCTGTCTTGGACTATGTAAAAGGGGAGCATCTTTTATTTAACTGTCTTTGTACCATATAAATTCAGGCATAACCAGAGGTAAGGATAGAGTATTATTTTTTATGGAGTATTTATGGAGTATTTAGCTTCATGTGGTGGTCTTAATCTTGTATTTCTCTATACTGTTTATTAGCTGGGGTTCTCAAGTAACAAGTGTGTGGCATGCATGTAAGGCATGGTGTATATCCACTCTTTGGCCATTTGTAATGTGATGTCGTTTTTACTTTAAGCCCACATTTTCAATTTCAGATATCCCCTTTCTATGAACTCCATGGAGCTATGACCCACCACGAAGAGTATCTTCCAGGTTAGGGCATCATTTTGTGTTTTGTACCTTCTTTTCAATTCCAAATATTATTTGGTCGCATTGACTTTGTTCGCATTGTATGAAAAGTACCTGCTCTCTCCAGAAATTTCATCTCCCAGAAAAGAAAAAAAAAATGGCAGTTCCTTTTCCGGTATCTGTCACATAAGGAAGCCAGTTTACCTGTTCAGACCCCTCTTTTGAGATCATTATGGGTTCACATTTCCAGCATATCTCAGAAACCCCCTTCATATTCAAAGCCACCGAGAAACAGAGGCACCCCCAGTAGAAATGCCAGCTGCCGGTAAGATTTCTGTCGCTCCTCACTGTGACTTTGGGGAGAATGATTGCCAGGAGAGCTGGCTTGGTGCCAGCAGGCAGTTCACGTTGCCACCTTGAAGGTAAATGTCTGTGGGAGCAAAGAATGACCTCCAGAGTGTGGCGAAGCCCAGAAGGTGAAAGGGATCTCTGCAGGGAATGGTGCCAGGAAAGCTATTTCATTCTCATTGGGATTCCTGAATGACTTGAGGAATAGCACAGTCCTTATTTTTGAATGACCCTCTTCCTGAGAGCTCTTATTAAATCCCTACTACACACTTTATGCTTTTTTTTTTCTTTTGGTAATTATCTACAGTGCAAAATTCTGTGACATGATGAGCGATGAATGCAGATAGGCACTGCGATACTTGGTAGTTATTCTAGGGTTGCTGATGACTTGATTTTTTGCAGAGTTCGCATACTGAAAAGAGATTTGAAATGCATTGTGTCATCCCAGTTGCCTCCATTGCTTTCATACTTGCATCTCCCAGCATATATTTGCCAACAAAGCAGCCAGATCCTTTGAAGATTACAAGAAGCAGGGATTTCTTTATAAAATCGCTTAATCCATGTTTCAACTTTTAAACTAGTCAAGAGAGACTGCTAGTATCCTCTTAGTACATTTCTATTTATTTGCAAAAACAGCAGTGCGATCACTTCCCCCCTAAATCATGTTATATTTACAAGCAGGATGAATTATGATGTTTGTTTTACTCAAGGGCATCTCTTAGACATGTAATGTGACTTCCCTACGGATTGACACTTACCAATATCGGTGACTGTCTCCCCCCAGTCTGTAACAGGTCATTTTCCCAGAGTACTTTACTTGCTGTCAAAAACAGTAGGGGAACATGGATTTTGTTACTACAAAGATATCTTCTTATTTAAAATGTATTTTGTTGTAGTGAAGGGAGCAGAAATAGCATTCCGTAGGTAAAATAAGCATACACTGAGTGGCCGTCAATGGAAACACATTTGTGTTTTATAAAATATTCAGTGTATGTTAACCAAAAAGGCTGAGTTTTGCCTCATAAAAGAGATGTGTGTCAGAACTTCTGAAAGATAGTGAGAAAGAAAAAGCTCAGGTTCTCAGGGAAGTTTTGAGAAAACAAGGTCAATACTTTTCAAAGGAGTACAATATTTTCTGAAATACTTTAGAAATGATTTCTGTTAAATTAATCCAGCCAATCTCTAGAAAAAGGAAATCTTTCCCAGGCTGATAATTCTTGAATATGGTGTCTAAAACCTACCCAGAAACCTCAAAAATCTTTTCTACTCTAGTGCCAGACTTCTCAGCGCTGAATAATGCTACCTAATTGAAAACTTGGTAACTGGCATGAAACTAAATGCCAGCTAGTGCAAGCCTATTACACTCCAGGTACCGTTTTGAAGTTTTCAAAATTAGTAAATAATGTGATCACACCTCAACACCGTGTTCATTGAAAATGCAGTGATGATGAATGTGAATCTAATGAGCATGTCCTCATATTCCTCCAAAATGCCTAACAGTGGTAAGTGATGGTGCAAACTTGTCTGCAGCCAGACATGCTCCGAAGTAGGTCTGAAGTGTAGAAACACGGACACTTTTGTGGTTAGGGCTCTTCTTGCACAGCTTAATCTAGAAAAGACAAAACCATCTGAAATCAATTTTTCAGACAATGTTATGCTACATTATGCTATATATTATGCTACATTATGCTATTACTTTCCCCGTTTCATTTTAACCTGCCAAAAACCGTCAACCATTGATTTTACGGTTTCTAATGAGGAGTCTGACCTTTGGAGAGTGGAGGAGAATTTGTATCAAGAAATGAACTCCGCACACGTCCAGATTTTAAGAAATGGATCTAATCAAAAGCGCACCTTCATAGCGGCCAAGAACACTATTATACATGAACACATATCTATACGTGAATGCAGCTGTTGAAGCCGTGTCCTTCAGCAGTGACTCCCACCAATTAATGGTGCTTTGGTACAAATCCTTTTAGCCAGCTTGTTCTCCCCGGAGTGTTTGTAACAGTTTTAGGAAAATCACCCTGGTGCCTTTTGGAAAACAATCTAAAGGAGGAGAAAAGGATCCTGCAGCCTCACTGTTTTGCTTGCAGGGAAAAGAGACATTTTGCACACCTGATAGTAGCCTAAGCCCTTCCACAGGTGAGGTGAGGGGGCGGCAATAGGAAGGAGTGTATCAGACGCAGGGCCCTGGTTTGAGAGGAGCGCTCAAGAGAGCGCAGTGCAGCACGGTGTCGCACGATGCTCCTTGCAGAAAGACTGAGGCTGCGTTAGCGAAGTTTCTGAAATCTGAAATGTCAAATACTTTGAGTACTTCAAGACACAACCTTTAGTCTTCAAATGGAAAACGGAGGGCGTTCCATTTCCAAGCAAATGTGCAGCTCCCCTCTTATTGCCAGATACAGCCCCAAACCGGCTGCTCGAGCAACGTGCAACACCCATGGCAGTGCGGGGCAACGCGCAAAGCTGCCCTTCCTTCCCGAAAACAAAAAGCATTCATTTCTTATTTTCCAACCTACAGATAATGGGTAAGAGAGACTGACCTAGGTCATTCCTGAATTATACACATCACCTCTTGCAGTTTACTGTTATATATGTGGGCTCATTTTTATTTAGCAATAGTTGGAAATAGAAACATAATTTTTCAGTATGATTATACATTCTTTAAAGCTGATCCTGTTAGGTATCATCAAGCAGCAAGTAAACTTGTAAACCACATAATCCCCTTTGAATTACCTGTTTCTCCCTGCACAGAGAAATAGTGTTCCAAACTGTTATTCAAAACTATCCATAAGGTTTTGTACTGTGTTTCTCATGTACAGATGTGCATTTAATTTACCAGGGCAGTTAGAAAACACTTGCTCCAAAACCCAGTACAAAAGAGTCCTTCATAGTCCTTATAGTTGCAGTAATTACTTTGGAAAATGTGAACTGGATGGCGCGAAACAAATGGATTTTTGCATACTTCTTGTGCGAGTGTTAACTCCTAAAGACAAGCACTAGGGACATAAAAACCGAAAAATCAATCAGAAAAAAATACCCCTAAAAACATAAAAAACAGCCAGGTGCTCGAGCCATACTGCTCGTGTTTGCTCCTCAGAGCGAGTGGCAACGACAAGCTCCCTTTTTCTGAGAGCTACCCTTCTAAACATCCAGGCTGGTGCTGGCTGCCTAAATACCTCTCCTTTTGATAATTCAAATCAGGTGTAGCAAAGGGATTTTCAAATACTCTCTTGCTGCCTTTTGAAGGCTCACCTGCACTCCAGGATCCTCTGAAACGCATCCAGTTTCTGCTAAAAGGGCAGTCACGCAGGTTTCAGGCGGCATTTAAATCCCAGCTAAGTAATCCACGGACTGCAGAGAGCCCCTTTTCAAGGGCAAAAGATGTGAAAAAGGTGATCTAGTTTATTCTGCTTTACTGAAACCAAAGACATCCTCAAGTAGAGGTATTTAAAACATTTATTAGCATTAATCATTGTAGGTTAAAAAAAAAACCACACACACACAAAAAAAGTACATTTTAGGCCAAAAATATTATTAGGTATGATACAATTAATATGTAAAACAGAAGGTAAAGTATTAACAGATTGCAGCATCTCATACATGAAGCGAGTGGGTCCAGCCCAGTCAAAGCCCTTATATAAAACAAAACAGAGGAAGAGTAGTTAACGTGTGACTTTATGCTGACAGTTTACCATTGACTCTGGCTTAAATAATTACGGGGAGGATAATAAAATACATCCTTGCTGTGCTGAAAAGGTCTGATTAAGGGTGCTCCCGCGTACAGTCTGCCTGGTTGCGCCAGTTACCACGTCCAGTGAAGGAGCACTGGAGACTAGGGATGAAAGGTAACTCGTCTGGTCAAATCAACATAGCCCCGTGTTATGCTGAAGCGCTTCAGATAGACCTGCTGTACCATAAACAGAAGCAATATTTTTTTTGAGTGTAACTTTGATATCCCAATTCTTGGATAATGATGGCCTTTTTTTTAATATTTCTCAGTCTGCCAGACAGACGCTTTCTGGAATATGCCATTTCCATGCACAGGAATGGCAAGTCAACAACTGTACCTACGTGCATCTCATTGCTACCTTCAGCCTGTAGGCCTGTGGCTCTTAAGTTCCTAAACACGAAATGCTCGTTAACAAAAGCTGTACTTACAGTATACAATATGCAGAATATGCGAACCAGACATAGTGAAAAAACACCACACGTCAGCCTAACAATACAAAACTGTACCTATATACACAAACATATGCAGAGCATATATGAAAACTAGTTCCTTGGCACTTTTGAAAAAGTAACTAGTTCACGGCCAGCCAGGAGAGCCGGTCACCGGCGCCTGGACGGTCCCGGTCTCCGTCTGTCTGCAGAGAGGCTCCTCCAGCCGCGCTCGGCACTGCAGCCGCCTGACTCCCAGGCCTGCTACCAGCTCCCCGGAGAAAAACCCGCTCTGACCAGGGCAAAAGGGCTGCTGTTGGAGCAGGTCAGCTCTGGAGCCAAGAGCTCCTCTGGAGTAATTCCCTTCTTAACCGGCCGCTAGCTGCTGACAGGAATTACTGTTGCTGCTGAAACTTTTGCCTTCGCGTTCATTTTATCAGTATCATGTCATTTTTCCAGCTGTTTATGAAGGGCGGCAGGATTTTCCAAGCAAAAAAGGCAATAAAAGGAAGCTGAAATCATGAATTTTATATGTGAAAAGCACAGTTTCTAGGACTAACTGTCCTCCATTTGAAAAGGTAGTTCAAAGCTACACTTACTTCAGATTTGACAGGCAGTGGACGGGCAGCAGCACAGCCCGGAGCTAGCCCTGCCTGCGAAGCAAACACAGGCCCCGCTACGCACCGCAGAGGCCCAGTGCTCCTTCACCTGCGTTCTCAGAGATTTCAAATTTCAAAACCTTATTCCGTCAAAATCCTTATTAATAAAACTTTTCCTGGACTAAAAGCAGAATTTGGTGATTTGGCCCAACTAATGTAAAAAAATTCTTTAAGCCTACTTTGCCCGCATTTGAGTTTTAAAATCCGCGAGAGCACCATTAGGACCATTTCCCATTTAAGACTGTTCAGCATGTAGCTCATGAACCTGTTCTGCTCCGCACACCGTTCAAGGGCAGCTGTGAGAGGTGGTTGTTCAGGACAGTAGTTAGTCTGGACAGATCAACATCTATTGCTGGTTCTAGCGTAAGTTGTTTTACAAAGACTTCAGACATCTCAAGTAGGTTGTAATGTGTTTTGAGATGTCACATCTTAAAAAAAATGCCATGCTTTGATTATGAAAACAAATATCAGTTATGGATAACTCATATATATTGAACAAAAATTTGTAACATCTTTAAAAATGATGGCTGAAACCCACCTTGTTTTCTTGGAAGCTGGGTGCCACCTTTTGCTGGGATTTACTTAGGAAAGAGCAAGGCTTCTTGCAGCAGTGTCATCCTAAGCCCCATAAATTTTATGCATCTGTGCTGTTATCAGTTTGATTTTTCTTTAGTGCCGAAGATCAGATTCATCTCATCCGCCTCACAGTAGTTGCCTGGGTTCCCTCAGCAGCCGGCAGAGAGGGACAGGCAGCCCTTGCAGAATCCCTTATTCTAGGAGAGGATGGAGCATCTCTCTCCTCTCTCCCCTGACGATCAACAAAACCTACACGATTGCTAAGTTTTCACTTGAAGAATCTGGCACTGTCTCTAAAATAATGTTTCCTATGAAGCAGGGATGCGGATCATAAATCAGCACAAGTAACAAAACTGAAAGTTTACCTAAAACCCCCATTCTTCTGCTTATTCCCCTGTCTTTGATTCTGTAGGCATTATCCAAGGACAAACTTTCACGTATGAGCGCTTTCCGAGGAGTCTAGAAGATCTAAGGCATGGATCGCATGTGAAAATATATTGGTTTTTAGATGCTTAGATAAGGCAAGAAGGGACGTTCCCCACGTGTAACTATTTCCTCAGTGGCCCTTGGAAGACAAGGAAATGCGCCCGCTGATTTCAGCTGGCTCTGCTTCAGGCACTGAGAGTCACTTCCATTTTATCAAAGTAATCTCGCAACAAAGCACTGAAGTCTGGTTTTGCATATAAACAGGGGTGCCAAACTCTAGCTTGCCTGTACCTGATTTAAAATGGAAAGTCATTTTTCTCTTTTGTTTGCTTTTCATACAAGCTCCCTACCCAATGTACAATAAGGTCAATTTTCCTAAAATAGAACAAATTAATATTGTGGAATGCAGGCAGGTTCTGGCTGCTTCCAGTTCCCAATGGAATTGATGAAAAAGAGAAATTTATAGTTTGCACAGCCACACAAATTCATAAAAGATAGGGGTGGAGAACAGACACAGTTACATCATTTACAGTTTCTAAACACCATTTCCCCCCCAGTACATTGTATTTTCAGGTGCTTCAAGCTTTAAAGGTCTCAAGAGAAGGGTTGCCGAACCATACCCCTACATCTGTGAAGAGACAATTCTACAAACGAGCAAATTGCATTTTGAAGAAACATCCCACTCCATTTTATTAGATTCCATCCTTTACCCCGAGTTATACTGGGCTCTGTTAAGCCGTATTACTCTTCTACCACCCTCCCTGCCACTTCCTGGAAAACCAAAGTGAGACAAGGACAAGTCCTCCTGACTCCCTGTGACAGGGTGCTGCTCTTAAAGGACGTGGAAGCAGAGATAACTTTGTTCTAGGACCCAGGTTTGGAGGAAACCTCATAAATAACCAAGATGACGCTGGCATTTTATGTTCTTACAATTCAGTAATTAGTAAAGCTTTAGCTTTAGGAAAGAAGTGAATTTGGACAAAGTGCTACATCTGGAACTGCAGGCCTTTGTGGGGCAGCCAGGGAATCGCATGGCCTTCAGCCACCTCCTTTATGACAATTCCTTCTTTTATAGGACCAGCATCTCCTGGCCCAGATTCTGACTTAGCACCTGTAAAAATTTTGCTCACTTATCCCTTGGATCCATTCTTCTATATAGAAAATTCAGTCCATTTCTTGATGATGTTTACTGAAAGCATGAGATGAAGCTAGATTTAGAAAAATACGGAAACAGAGTCCAGCCAGTAAAACAGCAGAGAATCTGCAAGCCAGAATTCAGGTTTTATGGCTTTTTGCCCACTATTATTACACAGAACACTGTAAAAAATGCCAAGTCCACTTTGCAATGTAAAAAGAGAATATTTTGCAGCAAATCTAAAAATTCTTATGTGTAAAAGGTTCTTTTTATTCAAAAAAAATCAGTCATTGGCTTAAACAGAGAATCAGAACTTTGATGCTGTAATTTTGATAGGATATTAGAGGATTTTCCAAGTAGGCTTTGCAAAATCCCTTTGAAGTGAAGCTTTTTGCTTCTGGTCCTTGAATTATTACTCATCGGGAGTGTTGATATCGCCGTTTTCATGATAAGGAGCCACGTCACTGAGATCACAAAGTCCTTTCTCAGGGAGAAAGCAAAGGGTGCTGTTTTTCAAGTAAATCAAGAGAGATCAAGCTGGGTCAGCAGCACCGCCTACCCGTCTGTGCAGTCTGCTTTCCAAGTTTGATCGCTCCGTTGTTACCATTTTCATGAGGGTCTAGGGGTGGAATCTGCCGACCTGAAAGACACGAGGAGACACTGAATTCAATTGTCCTGATATGGTCACCGCACAGGCCGATATGGGTGATTTAGTCTGCATAAGAATTACATCTGTGGGATTTCACCAGAAACAAACGTCTTCATGTACCTTGAATCCTTCGCTTGCATTCTGCTTACGAAAGAGGAAAGCACTGAATACACTGAAATTAGGTTATACATATAAATCAAAAACTATTATCTTATTGAAAACCCTTGAAACAAAGAAACAAGGAAATTCTCAGCTTTCTCTAAATTCCACTGAAATATGAGTGGTGCTAGTTTAAGATCTTGACTCTCAAATCTGCAAGGCATTTAGTGCACTAGAGCTTTACAAAACACTGCAACCAAGCACACGCTGCCCACACTTGGAAAAGAAAAACCAACGAGTTCTTTTCACTGAATCCCCCCTGCCTTTTGCTTGTACCTCTGTGTACCCAGATGATGCTTTGATTACTTGAAAAACTCTAATTCCGGACCTTTTAATCACCTTATAATGTAATTATTTAAAGTGTTTGGAAAGAATTTCAGCATCCCAGGAGCTCCAAAGATCTCTCCTGGGGCAGGAAGCATTTCTCCAAGCCACACACACCTCTCCTGTGCTGCTGCATCTTCTATCTAACTGGCTTCCTACTAATGGACAACATGCAATATAATTATAATTATGAAAGGAAAAGCAAGATTTCGAGGACCAGGCCTCTGTCACTGGTACAGGCCTGGCTCTTCCATTCCTTTGTGTATTCTCTCTGTCACCATCTTGCAGGGCTTGCAGTCATGGTAACTTACTTTCTGATTACCTTGTGGATTTGCTAGAAATGTTTCCTGAAGCTGAATCTGCTTTCTGGGAACTACTCCTGGTTTAACCATTACATATATCAAATAACAAGAGTTAAAATATTTAACATTTGTTTGCTATGTGATACTTTCAGAGCACAAAATCACTGCTCCCGTGAAGAGCCTTTGGTAATCCAACTAAATCTTATAGTTCAGATTTCTCCCCATCCCTTGCTGTATTTCATTATAAATTTGTTGCTAAATGTTCTGCACATTACTTATGTTAAAACTTGCTAATTACTGGGCTCCTTCCTTCCTTCCTTCCTTCCTTCGAGTTAAAGCATTCAGGAAAAATCCACTCCAAATGAAATAAAACATACAAACTTCATTTGCAAAACTCATCCCTAAATTACCTTTTAATCAAACTCATCAAAATTTCATCTGTCGTATTCATTCTGTTCTGAACAGGCATTTTCAGTAGCAAAAGCGTGCAGCTACTGGAACAGATAATATTGGGTGTTTGCATACCTGAACAGGAGGGTAAAAAATTCCTTACAGCACTAGGATAAAAATACGGTATTTAACCCAACACAGTGAGCACTAGGTAGCCTGAGGGCACTGGCACGCGCTGACAATAAAATGCTGCACTTTGGTTTAGGTCACTAGAATATGAACTTTACCCTCACTAGAAACATTAGGTCTAAACATAATGCAAGGGCCCTTCAAAAAAAAAAAAAAAAAAAAAAGAAAGAAAAAGAAGAAAAACACAACACAGAATGGGTGGCCAAAGACGGGCACTATGTGCATCAGTTCTGCCAGAGAGATTATTCAGAACCTTGTATTTATAAAAGCTGCTCCAAGAAGGTAACACTGATGTTTTAGAGACATGGAGAGCAAACCTGCATTAGGTACCTACCATTTTAAAAGATCTGGAACCGAACCAGCTGCAATAAAATCCTGTCCATTTCTCTTACATCAACAGAAAACACAGCATACCCCTAAGTAAGCACTTTCTTGGCATTTGATTCTGCTAACAGTGAGCTTGAAGGAGGAGAGCGTGTGCAGGCAAACTAGCCTAAAGTCTATTTTAGAAGTCTATTTTAATGATTTATTGTGTTACCTCTATTTGTTTTTCATTCAGCACTTCAAAGTACTTAGGAGTTCTAAGTCTTTTCCAGAGCGCTCTGATGAGAATGCACAGGAGCAGGCAGGCTTATCTTTGGCACAAATACATTGCAGGCTTCAAGGTCAGAAAGCACTTTGTCCAATTCAGAATAGGACAGAGGACACAGTTAAGAATCACCCTGGTTTATTCCATTTCTCAAAGCTGTAAATCCACACAGATAAAAACTAAAAATAATAAAAAAGAAAAAGGTCTCTAGACATAACATTTGCTGTTAGTTGTTCTAGCTTTTGAACGTAAGTACTGCCTTTTATTAACTAGTGCTGTTTTCTTCTGGATTCCCCCTTCATATTACACAGAATCATTATGGTTGGAAAAGACCTTTGAGATCATCGAGTCCAACCATAAGCTCTCACCACCTTACCTGCTAAGCCGTGTCCCTAAGCGCCCCATCTACACGTTTCTTGAACACTGCCAGGGACGGTGACTCCACCACTTCCCCGGGCAGCCTCTGCCAGTGTTTGACTGCTCCTTCCGTGTAGAAATTCTTCCTAATGTCTAACCTGAACGTCCCCTGGCACAGCCTGAGGCCGTTTC
>VZSV01000022.1:4890574-4942325 GCA_013398735.1 Nothocercus julius | reverse complement strand
GGGCAGGACCCGGCACTCGGCCTTGTTGAACCTCACGCAGTTGGGCTCAGCCCATCGATCCGGCCTGTCCAGATCCCTCTGCAGAGCCTTCCTACCCTCAAGCAGATCAGCTCTTCCTCCCAGCTTGGTGCCATCTGCAAACTTGCTGCGGGTGCACTCAATCCCCTCATTGATTGCAATCATTGATAAAGATATTAAAGAGGACTGGCCCCAACAGTGACCCCTGGGGAATGCTGCTCATGACTGGTGCATTTTCATACTTCCAAGATTTTCTTCAATAGGTGAGTATTCTCTCATCTATTCTTTCTCTTCCTTCCACATTTGTTAAGCCATCAAGTTAAATCTTTTTAGTAACAGGATGTACCACTGTTCAAGCAACTTTTATCAGCTGATACACAGCTGACAGTAGCAATTCTCTGGGAGCATAAAACTTGGTCTATCAACTTGGAGTCAGACACACAGTACATGATACTGATTCTTCACTGACGGTCAGGGGAAATAATGTTAATTTTGAAAACTGTATTTTCATTGCAGAACAATGGATTTCAGTAATTAGAAAATAACATTCAGAAATATGTCTGGCTTTAGATATAAAAGAAAATACTGGGCCAAATTTGTCTCTCTCTGGGCCTCCCTAACAGCTAGGCTCACAGGAGTAAGGTTTGAGAAAGTGGCAAAAGAATTCTTAGCATCAGCAGTGTAGTGCTGAGCTTTCATCTACGTTTGGTGCTCCCAAACCAGATCCATCACTATAGCTGCATAAAAGCACTGCAATCATCTAATAATTCAGCTGCTGATAAATATAGCATCGATATTCCCAACACCAACTTGGTCTAGCTGGCACTGAGTCAGAATCAGAGGTCATATGCTGAATTACTTTAAAACAGTATATACTGGCCCATTGGCCTACACAGTCTCTGTTCCAGAGCAGTAAGAGATACCCATATAGTGGATAACCTCCAGCACTGATATTTATTTCTGCTCTTTCTTTCATGCAGTTGAGGTCAGAGGAGAGCAGTAGTGCCCTGCCATTCAGCACAGTAAATCTCCAGTTTAAGAAATAAATAGGTTAAGACAATGCATCTTCAAACCAAAGATTGCTCTGGTAAGATAAAGTCTTCTCAGAAGTTCCAGATTAAGTTCAGAGAAAGCTCTTCTGTTGCTTAACTGGAAAGAGAACAAAATAAAGTATCTTTTCCACATTTTACAAAGCAGGATATCACTAGCCAGCTAACATTTTGGCTACAGAATACAAACAGCATCTTTAGAATTCCAGATGAAATGGCCAGTCACCCAGGGAAAAATAAATGTGCATACATTTATCTAAGAACTCAGACACTTGATTGGTGAAATTGGGAACTTAAGGATATAATACTAAATCATTCTAATAGATATCATAAAGTTCCATATGGCACCTATTGCTGGCATTTCTATGCAGTGAAGTCCACCAATTGTGACTTAAAATTAGATTTAACTGCATTCTTTAAATACCTGATTATAAATTTGTTTCTACTTCACTGATGTTTAAAGTATCATTCTCATATTATTTTGTGCAACAGCACTGCTTTATAAACATGCATGTCCAAATATATGTGCAGAAGTCTTGGGATCCTCTTTGACCTGCTTCTAGCAAGCACAGCATGGTGCATAGTAAAGTAAATCACCAGGGACTGCTCAAAGACAGGATTACAGAAATTGTCCAGGCTCTGAAGTGAAATATCCACGTTAACAGGTGGAAAGCACTGCATCAATTGTCTCTCCCCTTTCTGGCATGTCTGAATGGGGCTGAGGCAGCTCAGAGTGAAGGTCAGAGCCTTCTCCAAATGCTTGGTAGGGATCCAACTGCTGCTGTTGAATCAGAGACTTCTTAATGGAAAGAGATTAATCAGCACTCTGGGCGTTGGGGCTCTGCGAGCGCCAAGGGTAAAGACATTGGGAAATAAGAGGGTGGGACAAGAGGTAAACAAAATGGGAAGGCAGGCAGATGGCAACTGGAGCAGGAAGCAAGAAGGGCAACAGGCACAGGGCAACAGCTCTGCACGAAGAACTTGGAAAATAAAAAATCAGATGAGCATGGCTTTGCTGCAGCACTGGGCTCCAGCTGCAAAGCCAAACCCATTGGATCTTCTCCGAGTGCTCTCTCTATTCCTATTCCAGTGTGGTACTCTAATTGTAAGCTATTACATCCATAGGCTCAGGACAATCTGGCTCTGAGGGTTTTTTGTTTGTTTGTTTTTAAATGAGACCAGTTTTATCACTGACTTGTGCAAGACTATACAAAACAGGACCAAGACTGTAACACCACTGGACCATGTAGGAGAGTGCTCCAGAGTGCATTAACAGAAAGAAAAATGCATGTGACTGACCCAGTATTGTGTCAGTCCAAGCTGGCACATCCAGATAATCCCATTCAGGTCTAAGAGCAGCACAGTCCTATTAGCAACTGCAATAATTCTGGTTCTGGTACTAGATGACACATCACGGTGCTGCACTGTCTGTTCCCTTTCTGAAAACAGCCTACAAGTGAATTTTAGGGGCTGGAAGAAGGGGCTTTTTTTGTTAGTGCACAATGTAAAATCCATTTCTCTGGGCTCCAGAGCAGAGGTCTGACAGGACTGCTGCAATTCAAACCTGGGAAAAGCTACGCTTTTTCAACAGTCGTATGACAGCTCTATAGCGGCCAAAATCTCCTCCTAAAATTGCCATCTGTGCTACAGCAAGGTGAGCCCCTTGCAAAACACTGCTCTCCATAAACTCTATCGATAAAACACAGCCATCTGTGAAGGCACGGCACAGGGAGGCCGGCATATCTTATCCAACAGCTTTGGCGTTTGCACACGTGGACCTCTCCGTGTCTGTAGGCCTTAAAACACTCACACTTCTTATCTCCCTAAATCCTTTCATCCTCAGAAACCAGTTTCTCTGGTATTTTAGGTGTTCCCCATGTCACTGGTGAGGGCTAAGAGCCCTTTCTCCCCACTCTTTCTCTTCCCCATTTTTGCAGTGCCCAATTGTCAGAGATGACTGCTGTTCACCTAATTTCATAATTTTCCACCCAAAGTAACACATTTACAACATCAAGGATATTGCATAATTAAACAATACATAATTGCTGCAATTATTTTAATATCTCTAACAACATATCTAGTACCATTTTAATAAAGGAACCTGCTCTTCCATTTTTAAATAAAAAAGTGTAGAATTCTGACACTGAAGCTGCTAGGGGATGCAGCAACAACCATATTTTGTTCTTGTAATTAAAATCTGCAACAAGAAAGAAGACTTGGATCTTACAACCACCAAAGTAAACAACAAAATGCCTAATGAATGTAATTACTAGGAGATCCAACCTTGCTTTGAGGTCCTGCTCTAGTTAACTTAGGGCTCATTTAGTTTGTTTACTTAGTTATGTTGAAGAGATCTCTGATGATTGGAGAGACATTCAGCACCTTACAAATTTAACTTCAAGAATTGTCCAGAGCCAGTAAGTTTTGCTCTGTTAATTAAAATTTAAGGCAAGAACAGAGACAATCCTCGAATATGGGAAGCAAATCCATAAGGAAGAGAGTAGCAAACATTCATTTTTTATAAGGTAGGTTTTTTTTTTTTTTTTTTTTTTTTTTTTAAATCCTGTCAAGGTAGATTACTGCTCCCACTTCAGCTGTGAGCTTGGGCTGCCTTGAAAGTGGCATATGTGGAATATGTGGATTGTTGCATAAAATAAATGAACTTGCATTTCTTAAAATGTTTTTCACAGACTTCAAAGAATTTCACAAACATCTATAAATCAGCAGACAACAGAACGAAAACCACCGTATTTCTCCTTCACAAAGCTCTAAAATTGTCCATCCACTTTTCCATTCATCTAAGCAAATCTATTTTGAGTCAGTCAGTGCAAGGATCAAATGCATTTTTCAACTGAAAGGATCACACCCAGTTCTCACAGACAGACATTTTAAAACATTCTTCTAGTTTTTCCAGTATACAACCTGTTAAACCATAAAATCTAGAGTTTTTTTTTTTTTAAATCTAGTATTTCTAGGAAACAACCATTTGGGCTACATTAAATACTTAATATAAGAGTTGCTGGCAAGACATCAAGAAATCAATAGCTTCATATATTTATAATGGAGCATTTACCTCAGGAAAGGTTATATCCTGAGACAGAAACTCTCTGCTCTAATTAGGAAGTCTGGTCTAGAAAGAAGCTGCTTATATGGGTATCTAAACGTGGGCCTGTCTCACATTTTCTTACACTAGCATCAGGGAGTGCTAACAACTCTTTACAAGCTTTCTGTAGAGCTTGTAAAGCTTCTTCTTCCCTTTCCTCCCACTCCTCACTAAGGGTGCTGAAGTGTTTCAGTCTTGCTCTCTGTGGTAGCACACTCGTCCTCAGCACTTGCCAGACCACAAAAATAATGTAAAGCCATCCTTTAGTTTTGTTTATGCCTGTGTTTGTTTCATATTTCATTCAGTAGGTTCTTTGTGCCACTGCCTGTTTACCTCTGGACCTACTGAGGCAAGTGGCATTAGCCTGGGACAGACCTTCTCAGCTCTCTCTCACCTCACACACACAGGGTGGCTTATATTATTTATGTAATCTTCTGTTTCATAGCTGGGGCACCTTCATGCTATGATAACAAACAATATATGTACGCTAAAGAGAAACAGCTGGGTGTGTACTGGATTTCAATAACACAGCTAGGGCTTATTTGGCTTATTTTATTTGCTAAACGAACAAGCACTCGACAATCACAAGGGCGTGATTGCTGCAGAACTGCAGTGCCCTTGGGAAGGCTTGTGCAGTCGTTACAAACCGGACGGGCAGGCCGCCTTCCCGGGCACAGAGCAGCGCTCGCTGCACTGACCCCCACAGCCAGGAAGGACCAGTGCGGAGCGGGAATGACCCACTCGTACGGTGCACTCACAACGCCACTGCTGCTGTTTAATGTGTTCCTGGCAGGGTTCCTTTTTTTTTTTTTGGATGCTGAAATATAAATCAGTGGCAAGCTCCAAGAAGCTGCTATGCATATGGTTGTTCTAAGGCTGGAAAAAAAAGAAATTAATAACAGTTGATCCTATGGACACTCATCTCTTAAAAAATTAGTTAATGGGGCACATTAAATATCCTTTATCTTAAGCCACTTTTATGTCAAAATCCTTTCAAGAAAGACATTGGGAAAAATTTAGTCCAAGTGGTCCATATATGACTCTACTAAAAATACCATTTTCTTTCATAATGAGAACTAAGCAGCCGTGTGATATTTCACAATCACAGCGAGTCTTTAGTCAGGCTCTGATCAATGTAATCAGGACAGATTGCTGTCTGAAATCGCAGAGGTACAACAGTCAGTCTGGAGTTACATTCAATTATGCAGCTTACTGCAAACTCTCCAGGGCAAAGAGCATTGGCTTGGCTGACAATTTTGCTCTGGCTGCCTCCTCATCAGAATACTTAGCAAATAAAGTCTGCAAAATCCCCTTCCTCTTAGATTTGACCCACTTTCAAACATCAAAACTTCCACTGATTCTAGTCCTTCACATCTTGTAGTTTCCTGAGAAGAATAAGAACAGTGTATTTGTGTTGAGATTGTGCAACTAAGACACACCTCAAAGCAGTCTGCTGATCTTGAGAGACTTATTAAATAAACAAACATCTTTTAAAAATAATGCAACATAAAACAATCTCTTTATAACTGCCATAATTTTGTTAAGATTTATCTGTTTCCACCAAACAACCCAGGCAACCTTTCCTCTCCCCTTTAGATCTTGACCTAGAGTAGTTCCTCCCTCTTCCCCGTTACGCTATTTCACGCAGCTCACGTTTTCCTTGGACAGAAACAGATGCTAGACACCTTATAAAAGAAAAATTACGTTAAAACACTCTCTGGAAATGAAGTGTAAGCAAGTGGGAGGTAAATAAAATTTAGTCTACTTTTTCTGTTTATTATATTGATTTCAGTAAAATTTGTTGTGGAGAAATTCTCTATGCATGCTGGAATATCCTCCCAAATCCAGGCTGTAAAATGGGCAATATATTGAACGAATTGCCTCCCTAAAAAAGGTTTAATAATGCCGAAGTTGCTGCCCCTTCATTAAAAGGCAGGGGGGCAGTAGTGTGTCCTTCTTAAAGAAGCAGAGTGAGAAGCCACAAACTCTCAGGCAGCGCCCAAGCAAAACTCAGCCTGCAGCCTGACTCTTGGGGCATCACATGAAGCAAATCAGTCACCAGGCACAAGGCATGGCCACAGAGAATCTGCATACATGGAAAAGGCAGAACTGCTGCCACTTAATTTGGGCTAAAGATCGACTTGTTTTTGGAAAATGCAACTTTATCATCTGAAGCCCAAAATACAAAGACTGAAATAGCCTAAGACATGAGAAAGTTGTTATCCATGCCCTCTATCCAGTCTACATTCTATCAAAAATCTTCTGACAATTAAACATTTTTCACTTGGTTTTCACTATATTTTCATAAACATGTACCACTGACTCTCTGCTTTTTCTCCTCTGTGTTCTTGATAAGGTCACAAGTACATCTACTGAGACCAAATATTTCTAAACATAGAAATAATTGCCTGAGGAATTAAGTGCACTTGCTTAGTTATCTAGTTCACACTAAATTCAATTTAGCTGATTTTCTTCATCTAATGTATCCGTTATTAGGGGCAATGTATGCTGCCAACTGCAGCATTTACCTATTAAAGACAGAAACTAATTATTTAATTACCTAGCATGGAGGAGTTCCTCTGCGAGAACATTCACAACCATTAGATACAGATAATCAGTAAACTACCATGAAGAAGAATCGGGTCCTGCAGACAGCCATGATACATATTTGTACTTTTTCTAATGTGGTAACATAAAGATAGTGTCTTCTAGCAACATCAGTTCTTATTAATTAACTATTTCAAATGCATGCTGTATATGCAAAGCAATGCACGAACAGGCCCTGTCTCAGGAAAGTGTGTGAGGCCATCAGCAATATATGAAAGCAGAGGAAATAAAAAGAATTTATGGAAACTGATAAAGTTGGGATTGAGCAGAACATGATGTCTCCTAGGCCTCTGTACCCTAAAACACAATTCAAGGAGGAAACACCAGTATTGGAAGAGGATCAAGTATGGGATCTCTTAAGAAATCTCAACGCCTGCAGGTCCAGATGGGCTACATCCCATACATTCGAGGGTGCTGTCACCTTTGAGAGGTTGTGGAGATTCGGAGAAGTCCCCAGTGACTGAAGAAAGGCAACTGTGACACACCGTTTTGAAAAAGGCCAAGGAGAATGAGCTAGAAAACTACAGGTTGTTCACCCTCACTGCTGTCCCTAGGAAAATCATGGAATAAGTCCTCCCAAAGTCATTTCTGAGCACATGAAAGTGAAGAAGGTGACCAAGAACCATCAGACTGGATTTACCAAAGGTAAAGCACACCTGATCAACCTGACCAATCTGTGACTGAGGGAAAGGCAATGCATGTGCTCCACCTTCATCAAAGTTTCCATCACTCTTCTTACAGCATCCTGGTGACCAAGCTGGGATGTTATACTCTAGGCAGGTAGACTACTAGCTGGTTCAAACAGTAGCTGAAGCATCAGACTCAAAGGGCAGTGACTAACAGTATGTCAGCCAGTTTCAGGCTGGGGTCTATCCTAGGAGCTCTCTATTTAGCATCTTTTATCACTGGCCTGAAGGAGGGAAATTCACTATTGTCTGCTTTGAGCAGATTACATGGAAGACTTCTTGAAGTTCCTTCCAACCATCAAGGTTCTCCAGTTCTCCCCACTTCCAGACAGAGCCTGAAACTGGAATTCCTAGAATGCAAACTAAGAATTTTTTTTCCTTCTCCCTTCTCAAATTATTTAAAATAAAACATTTTTTCACCAGATTCCACTGCAACGACTATTTTCTACTTATCTTAGACCTCCAGGCACATTTCTCAACAAAAGGAAGTTTTATCAGCATGATAAGATCAACAGTATCTCCTCTACAGAGGACTCAGTGTGAAACAGAATAGGTGGCCCTGGCCAGGGTTTATATACAGAATTAGATGGAATAGGCTTATCAGTAAATACTATCCACTATGTTTTGTTCTAGGGTATTCAGAGTTATTCTGAGTTTACATTGGCATAAATAGCAGTCATCCTGCTGGCTCAAGAGGTTTCTTCACATTCTTGGGAAAGAAGCGTATAGACCTGAAACGGACAGTTATTTTCAGATGTCCTCTCAACAGCCATTATTAAAAAAAAAATACTTACTTATTCCTTGAAAGAGTTCCTCAATGTTAACAGCATTCTTAGCACTGGTTTCAACAACAATTGCACCTATAGATTCTGCATATTCTTTGGCATCCTTCATAGGAACCTCCCTAAAGAAAACATTAACAAATAAAGAAAATAAAGCACCTTTTCAAAAACAGAATTTAATTTTGTAAGAAATAAATTAGTTTCTTAGTTGCAATTTCTCACACCTTCATCTCAGATTGAATAAAACACACTGACAGAACATGTGATTCCTGTTTTCAGCTGTGTCCATGTAAATACAATCACACAATCCACCCTGGCAAGATCCATGATATGAAAGACCGCTGTGTACCTAACAAAATAATTTGTTTCAAAGGGCCAACGTGCTTTTTTTACACGCAACATTTTTAAGAAGAACGTATATTGCTGTTTATTCAATTTAACCACTATGATCATTTACATGATTTCCTTCCATAAGTCAGTGAGCTCTTAAAAGCAAGACTATCACATAAGTACCATGGGTTAGCGTGTCCCACATGCATCCAGGCACAGCTATTCTCCATAATCCTCCTTCAAAACGACTTCATTTTCATGTTCATGTTTCTTCTAAAACTCACATTTTAGAGATGCCAGCCTGACCTTTCCCTAGCAGAAATACTATTACCAAGCATTGAAGCCAAATAGTATGACTTTGTGACAAGCATATACATTAACTAAATCTGAAACTTCCTTCAGCAGTGCAACGTAAGAGACCTTCAACACAGACTTAATTAGAAATGCATTAGTGTGCTCTTCCTTCTTGCAAAAAAAAAAAAAAAAAGTGTAATCTTTTTTCCTTTTTTAATATTTAGATTAGGAGGAAAGACTAAGCGAGCTGGGCCTGTTTAGCCTGGAGAAGAAAAGATCGAGAGGAGATCTGATCAACATGTACAAGTACCAGAGGGGAGAATATAAAGAGGATGGGACCGAACTCTTCTCCGTGGTGGTCAGTCACAGGACAAGGGTAATGAGTATAAATACACAGGAAGTTCCAACTCCATGTGAAGAAGAACTTTCCTATGAGGGTGACAGAGCCCTGGCACAGGCTGCCCAGAGAGGTTGTAGAGTCTCCTTTTCTGGAGATCTTCCCAACCCGCCCAGATGCCGCCCTGTGCCCCGTGCTCTGGGTGTCCCTGCTGGAGCAGAGGGGTTGGACTAGATGATCTCTAGAGGTCCCTTCCAATCTCAACCATTCTGTGATTCTGTGATTACCATATTCCTATATAAAAATTTCACTTATGACAAGTTTGCAGATTTCCTGGACCTGCTGATGAATCCATATCTTAAAATAAATAAATAAATTTTTAATTGTTCAATATATTAACTGCTGCGTATCAACTTTATAGCTGTCCATGGCACAATCAAAACTAGCTTCAAGTGGCTGAGTTCACTGCATTGAGGTACCAGTCACGAGATTTCTAGTACAACTTCTTCCTAGTACAAGTGTCTTAGACTTTAGGAGAAGGTACCTTGATGACAGCACAAAATGCAATTTCACAGTTAGTTTATAGAGGCAGATATTTTAAATAAAGATCTGCCGCTCACAGGAATAAAAAGTAGAGAGGTAGAATAATTGCCTCTGATTTATTACAAATGATTTCCAAAAATGAGACTGCAATTGCAGTTTCTAGATTTAGATCTTGTTTCCTGTAATTTTCCTATTAAATGTCTTTCTATTCCAAAAGACACAGGAAAGGCAGAAATCCCCTTACTAATTCTGAAATGGCACCTGGCCTTTATTACAAGAAGCACCACCTGATGACTGTGCAGATTAAAAGAACAAACTACATAATATTCAAACCACAGCAGTGAAAGAAATTCGGGAACACTGGGCTATGTAACAAAGACTTTCATCTTGCTCTGATTTAGAAGAGAAAATAAACTTCTGAATTCCGGGCAAAGATAAAACAGCAGCAAGTGACAATGTTCTCAGGAAGCTTGAAACTTCTTAGCCTTTTCTGACAACATTTCTAGGCAAGCCTGTAAGCTTCCACTGCAAGTGGGCAATAAGCGTGACATGCAGTGCTGCCAGGACTGGAAGGCCCCACACATCAAAGGTAGTTGTCGTAACCTAGATGTCAAGATCGCTAAGATTCTACTTTGCACAAAAGAAAACGCACAAAAGCCCAGTGCTAAGCCAAGAAATGATTAAACACAAAGCAGGGTGAAGCAGCAAGAAGGCAAGAACCTTCACTGGGGTGTCGGGATAGTACTGGGCAACGGTGTAAGTCAGAAGATTTTTTATGGAGGAAAAACACTTCTCTGCTTCTGTTATGATTAACTGACTTCTACAGTGCTCAAAAAATACTTTCAATTCTTGCAGCCTTTTAATATGCAAGTCTCAGCTCCTTTTTCTGACATTATTTTTCAGAGACTTGTCAGAGGAAGAGACTATTATTTAAAAATACGCCAAGCACTCAACAATACTAGAGTTAATACTAAAGATGAAGATTTATATTCATCAAACTTTCTGTCCACCAGTAGAAATTTCTTCAAAGTCAGGGAAGAAATTTATTTTGACAGAGTGCCAAGACCTGCTGATAGCCTATTAACAACACTGAGAAGAGCAGCATGAATCCTAAGGCTCCAAAATCTATCTTGGCAGCTCAATCTCAAATTTTAGATGCTAAATTAGTAGGGTAACACGGGCAGTGATTGTAAGAAACAGTGCCAGCCTCTTCCCACAGGAAAGTAAGTTCTTTTTGCTTCCATGCATTCCTCCTTATATTATCTTCAATAGTGATAGAGATGGCTGAATCTAATCAGCTGCGACTTGTCCTCTTTGCTTCTATTCATTGGTCTTAAAAGCAGTTGTCTCTCTAGTACCCAGCAAAACATCTTTCAAAAGGTCTATAAAACCAAAATGAAATGGCAAAAAAAAAGCATTCAAACAGTAGCTTGCACTTGTGTGTGCCCACATCACCTTATTTTTAATTGCTCTGAGCCCAAAAGACTATGTATTTCCTACACTGGAGAAAAAAGTGATCAACTGGTGAAACATTTCACTTAAAATCATTTTTACTGAAGTGAATTTTAAGACACAAGGCAGTCAGAGAACACTACTACTGCATGTACTGCATAAACAAACAGCTTTCCAGAAGAAATGAGAAAACATATCACATACAATATAGTCCACTCTGTATAGTCAACACCAGATACTGCTGGAAGAAAACCTTCTGGTGAAGCAGTTGCCTTGAGAGGAACTGCAGGGCAGCACTTGGCAGTGCAAGTTTTCCTCATGTCCCCATGGAAACTTGTCTGGGGTCGAGCATTTAAAAGCTTGCTGGCCAGGCACGTGCCTCCACAAGGCACACTATTAGATTTTAACTCACTTGATGGATTCATTTGCACTGACTGCTGTTTGTGGCAACCTCCACACTTACCATCCTTGATTTAATCAAGCAAATGCATTTATGAGAACATTTAAGCAATAACTTTAAAGTGAGCCTCAGGGCAACCAAAAGGTCTAACTTGTGCTTTTTTTTAAAAAAAAAATATATATATATATATATATATATAATTCTCCTTTCTTATCTAACATTTAAAAACCTTTTGTCTCATTATATGACTTGCTTTCAGCGTTGACAAGCTGATAGTATCATCCCGCAGGAGATGGCAATAGACTGTCTGTCTCCCACTTTTAGGCCAAGAGAAACCAGGGATGTTGTAGAGTCAGGGCTTGTTCAGGTCTTAGAGAAAGCAGGAATTTTTTGTTTTGTTTTGTTTGATTGATAAGTGACAGGTTGGGGAGAGGAGAATCCCACACAGGTCCATCCATATAACCTTGACTCAAAAAAACACTCTTATCACTTGAAGTTACACACACGTCTCAGGGCTGTGGTGAACCTGGGTCAAAGTAAAGATTATAAAATAGTAGGGGAATGTATCTGAACTGTAACGAAAGCCTGTCAGGTCCTAAGAGAAAATTATCAAATACGGCCACTACACTCAGGGATGGAATTAGAAAAAAATAGAAGTTGTGGCCTGCCACAAAGGGTTACTGTTGTACAGCAGCG
Source organism: Nothocercus julius (assembly GCA_013398735.1). Taxonomy (NCBI): domain Eukaryota; kingdom Metazoa; phylum Chordata; class Aves; order Tinamiformes; family Tinamidae; genus Nothocercus; species Nothocercus julius. The sequence continues at coordinate 4,930,028 of VZSV01000022.1, read as the reverse complement.
TGGGCTTCCATTTCCAGAAGGGACAAATCCCAATCCAAAATAGAGCTAACAAGGAGAAGAGCAAATCTGGCCTCAAACACATCACAGAGAGCATCATCTTGGTTTGTCTGCACGGGGGTTGAGTCTAGCTCTCCCCTTATTTACCCAGCAAGTTCTTTGCTCTACACATGAGACTTAAGCCAAAGAGAATGAAGAAAAAAGGGGGCAGGGAAGAAGCACTTTCCACTTCCAGTTTTTGAGCACCTGAAGGGTATGGACTGCACAAATACAGTGCACTGCTGCTGCTGCTGAGGTATAACTGTGCATCTCTGAAAGCAAACATATTGATATGATGAGTGGTGTTAGAAAAAGTTCAGTACAGGTGACCAAAATGTTACTATGGTAACAATAAAGAAAAGTTACCTGTAACTATAAGCAACAATTAAAGTTACAACAAAAGATGATGTATTACCTGATATCTGAAAGATCACATTTGTTTCCAGCAATGGCCATTACGATGTTTTCAGGACCATGTTCTTTTAGCTCTTTCACCCATTTCTTCAAAGTATGAAATGAATCCTAAAAGAGAGAAATTAAAATAAATTTTTAAAAATAAAGAAAAGCTAACAGCTTAACCTTTTTTTTTTTTTTTTCCTTCTTTAAGTTAGAGGAACACAGCTTTGATAGTCTTAATGCAATGATAATCTCATAGATCACAAGACCAAAAGAGGGTCATTGCAGCTATATGCTCTGTTTTTCAAACTCGAAGTCATGAGATTTCCTCAAATTAATTCTTGCTTGAACTTAAACATTTCTTAAATAAATAAATGCTTATTTTTTTAATTTTCTTGTTGAAAAAACCACTCAGTTCTTCTTCTATGTTTGGCTAGTAGCTGATTTCTTTCACTCTTAATGTGAACTTCACTTGTCTACTTTGAACTTCTAGACAGTGGATTAGCATCTCTACCACTGTCACTGTCAGCAGCATCCATAGGGCTATGACCTCCACCAGCAGTTCCAACTCTGCGGCCTGGTAAATCTCAATTTATTCTTTAGCAAACCAAAGAGCTAGGTCACAGTTTATCTAACATAGCTCTGTCCTTATAATGCTTTACAAGATAAACTATCAGGCTAGCAACTATTTAAATTAAAAACAAAAAATCTATCAGATGCTTCTCTCTTCCTCATGCTTTCTTGGCAATAGCAAGGGACAAGAGTAGCAGTGTGCAGCAGTGGCCACCATCGCCAGCAACAGATCGTTGCAGTTACGCATCAGGGACCCAGCTCAGTCCTCTCAGCCTACTAATAAATAACTTAATTTGCAAGAAAGCATAAAAGATGTAAGTGAACAATCTTGATCATCCCTATACTGACGCCTCCTCTAACTCAACTTTATCAGTGGGAAATTCTTTTGAAAACAGTGAAAATTGAGTACAGACAGAGCTTCCCAGCCTCCTCTGTCTGAAAAATGAGCAAAATACTGTTTATGAGCTGAAAATACAACTTTAATTCCAGACTAGTAATGTTGAGAAAAGGTCAGAGACTTACTATTTCAGTACTGCTTTTCAAAATAAAGCAGCCATGGAAGACTTCAGTTTCTCAGGGCAAACGTAAGACTACACGCGTACTTAAAAATCATTAGTTTTAGAAGCAGTAACATGTAAGTAATAGAATTTCTGTGCAGTTAATGAGCTTCTAGCTGCTTTTTGTTGTACAAATTCAATTTCATACAGAAAATATCAGCTACAGGAGAAGGACTATCGCAAAGTATCGTGCTGCCTACATAGCCAGGGGAAGTTCAAAGCAACTTCTCTAAAATGCAGTGTCTAACCTTGGTCTGGAGAAATTTTAAATAACATAGAGCTTTACATGAAAATTTTTAAGGGAGCTAGGAACATCCATTCAAATCTACACAAACTACTCATGAACAGGAATTAACATATAAGTACTTCTGTAGTTTGAGCTAAAAAAGTTTGAGTTAAAATCCACAAAATCCAAGTGGAGCATTCAGCATATGGAAACAGTGTACAGAAAAGTGTACAGTGTACAGAAAGTCTTACCTGCTTGGTGATATCATAAACTATCACAGCTGCTGCTGAACCTCTGTAGTACATTGGAGCCAGAGAATGAAACTGTTAAAGCAAATCCCCCCAAGACGAAAGAATAAGATGAATAAATCAGATTGATAAATCATATTTTGCCAGGTCACAAAAACATACGACAACCGGATCACAAACTTTCATCCAGCAGAGAACCAGCCTCTTTGGTGGTTGCCAATGTCTTATTTTCCTTAAATCCCAGTGAAACAGGGAGGATAAGGGAAACCTCCCTTATCTCCTGGTGCTCTTCATCCCACTGCTGTTACCTGATTCGCACTTCCTCGTTGAGTGCACCCTTTTCATTACTGTGTACGGATGATGAATAGAAGTTTCCATGTGAAATTCACCTGTATTTGGAGTCATACCTGACAACATGTACCTCTCATACAGGTGGAAAGGAAAATTTTGCTTTTTAGTTTTATCGCACTGAATTCAGCTTGGGGTTGAGTTTTATAAAATGTGGTAAATCACTCAGATAAAATTAACTTCTAAAAAAGCTACTAGCACCTGTCATTTTTAGATATCCTGAACTATAATACACATCTTGAAAAACAGATTCTGGTAAATTAAGTATCTCTTCAGCTTTCCTCCTCCCCAAGGGAAATAAACTTTAAAAAAACAGGCAATAAACATGTTTATTTAAAAAAGTGGCTTGCCAATAAGCAGCATAAATTTCATAATTTACCATGGCTAAACAGTTGGCTTAGAATTTGAGTTTATAATCATACAAAGAAAGGCAATCAATAAGCCTTTTTGCTGATTCACCTAAATCTATTCTTAAGGACATCAAAAAAAAAATCTTTCTTGCTAAATATGTTTAGTCTCATTGTACTTACAGCACCATTTTGCACATTTTTGTACAGACTGATCTGTAAAATCTTCATATAAAGCTGTAGCTACTAACCAAGGTCAACCCCTAAATCAAATGTGCTATTAGGGCAGGATATAAATCTCAGTAGCAGTGAATGTGCACAGACCCACGTGTCACATTGCCTACCCCCGCAGATTTACAGCAAGACATATTTCTGTTTCACAACTGTACTTGTAAACTGACCATTTAGACATGTGTAGCGCAAATATTTAGGAAGATTCCCACAGCAGCTCGAGGATGTACACATTCCCACCATTTTCATCCAATATTAACTCTGAAGTTATTTTTTATGGCAAAAGCAAGCAGAAATATTATTTCATTTTATTTCACTCCTGATAATATTATCTAATCATTTTTTTTTGTCCTGCAATTTTCCACCATCTGCCTGTTTGTGAGGTGTTTATCACAGATCACGCACTCTCGTTCAAGGTCGACACTCTCTCTTGGGAGCACGGATGCCCACTACACACTAACCCTGACAGATGGTCAAATGCTCATGTGTATTGGGGAGAGAAGCAGGTGCAAGAGCTCAATAATAGGGGAAAACAGCAGGAAGGGGGATGAGAAAGAAAGGAGCATCAATCAAGAAGCTAGATGTGAGGAAAAGCATCTTGAATAAGCTGAGCAGACGTGTGTTTTCTGGTCTTTTAGAGAGTGGCTTTAGTACCTATTAAGTGCAATAAACTCTTTCCAGAATTTTTAGCCTCCCAGTCCACTACAGAAGTTTCCTGTGTGTTATGTTAAAGCACCCTGAATATTAGGGAGTGTATTTGTGCAGGGCAGATCTGACTTTTCACTGTGTATACAAACCCCTCCCAGCCTGTAAACTTCTGGAAAAACATCTTGCTGACTTAGCTTTAACCTAGATTACAGGGTGTTCATGAGTTGACAAAGAGCTCTCAGATAAAAGTAACCACACTTCCCAGGGGCCGTGGAGGCAAACTTACATGCTTCGAATGCCATTCGTGTTGGCCCAGAAAGCACATTAGGAACCTGTACAACTTCCTGGGAATTTCTCCCTGTTGTTCTTTTGACCAGATGACATGAATCCTTTTCATAGTAGCTGTTTCACTGAAGAACATTGCCAATGTTAGTGTGAGAGGGGAAAAAAATGAACAGCAGCAAACTCCTCTTGCACTGAATGCTGAACAAGTGTTTTTTAAAGGAACCTGAATGTAAACCAACATATTTTTGGTAGGACTAATTAGATGGATTAGATGGATTCCCAAACTAGCTCACTGTGCATCAGAGCAGCCCCTGCCTGAGCTAAAAAGATGGAGTGAGAAAGTCTGGAGAAAAAGGAGGAAGCATAGGACCAGAAGAAGCTAGATTCACATTCACATTGAAGCCAAACCCCGATAGCTCCACACTTGCAGAATTGCTTTGTGCACATCTTTGCAGATGCAGTCTATTTCCACAGTCATTTTTACCCCTTTTCTCCTGGAATGAAAGAAATAATCATTTTAATCAGTGCTGGTAAATGCAAAAACAAAGAACTTCTTTTAAAAGATTTTGGGAGATATTTTTAAAGGCCATTTTTGTGAGAATTAATCACTTGAACAGTATGTTGCATTTCAGTAACAAAAACGCCAAACTAAGTCACTTGGCCCGTTTCTCAAGTTCAGGAGGCAAGTGCCACAGCAGAGCCACAGCATGCAGGAGGAAAGTTTCTTTGCCATCTGAATCCAAGTAATCTACTTAAATACTCCAGTTCCTTGCAGGCTTACAAGGACGGAGGGCAAACTACAGCCAGGCAGCCTCAGAAAAGCCATTGCATCCAAAAAGCGCCACATACTCAGTAGTTGCTGTTATCAGACAATTATGACACTCCTCTTATATTGTACTTTGAAATTGTTCAGTATAAACTGAAAGTGTACTGCTAACAAATATCATAAGAAATCACTGTTGTCCCTGAAAAAACATAAGACGACACTCTGCAACACTGAATGAATCAGCCAGGATAGAAAAATTGTACTTTCAAATAATAACTCTCACCATTAATAACACACCCTTAACAAATGTGCTTTATGAGTGTGTTTTTCAAAGATCACAAAAGTGTTACGCAAATAATAAAGCATAGGGCTTTTTTCTCTTTTTCTGGCCTAATTACCTAGAGGGAAAAAAGAAAAAAAGTAATGCAAAATTAATTAAAGGGATACAGGATCTTAATGTGCATATTTTTCACCTGCCAAGGACCAAATGTGGGACAGAAGGCCGAAACAAGCGACACACAAAAAAGCAGTTCTCAAAATTAAATCTCATGAGATGACCTTCCATATTATAAACTCCAGTTTCCACAGCCTCAATTTTATGGCTCAGTATTTCTGCATCCAATAATTCTCAAGCAAATAGGGAGAAAGAGGAGCAGTTCAGGATTTGAGAAACAGCCTAAAGCCCCTCGTGCCTTTTCCCATGCTGTTCCTGTCGGCAGCGTGTTATGCTGGTGACTGCGCGTTCCGATTCCCAGTGCGTGGGTGCTCCTGGTCAGTTCAGACCTTTCCACTGGGTCGCTGCTCATCTCCAGGTGAAACATCAAGGGAGCGCAGGCTGCAGCCTTACTCTTGCCGGGCTCTCTTAGTTTAAAGCTGACATGATCAGAGAACCACTTTCTCTGCACCTGAGTTCACCTCTCCTGCCTGCTGATGACCAGATTTGCACGAAGCATTTCAGATATAAAACAGCATTAACTGCACTTTTGCCTTTCTCATGGCTGCATTATCATCCCGTGATTAGTATTCACAAGCTGCTTTCCTTCTCTATTTCCAAAAATCATCCATAACTTTACAACATACATTTTTCTTATGAGTCATAGGGTGCAGGGACTTGCTATTTATACCACTGATTCTCCTCCTACTGTTTCATCCTTCATCCTACCATTTTCCACAGTGTCCTTCTAGACACTGCATCATGAGTAAACTGTCACTAGCAGCTCACCTAAGATGGAAATTTTAAAACTCTATCTCATTCAGGATCCAAAAACCAGTTTGACGATTTGCACGTAAGTGTTGAGGTGACATACAGGGAACATGGATCCATCCCCACCACTCATAAGGCTCTTCTGCTTTCATAGGGCCTGACTGCGACTCGCACGGCTGAGGTTGGCAGCCCACGCAATGCAACGGTTAAATTTTAGGGGAAGATTTTCCAATTCAGCAGCTGAATTCATTTCAAGCTGAAAGGGCCACTGCAATATAAACAAGGAACCTACTTAAACTGATACACACGTAGCAAATAACAAAATGAGTGATTTGTATAACTTTGTGCAGTCTTTCTGACTCCACTCCCTACAGCATCCTATATGACATAAAACAAGTTTCATAAGGATTGGTGAAATCCTAAACTGGGTGTAGAGCATCTTTTACATGCACCCTGCCACTACTACTTTCATTTTGTATTTTTGGTTCATCCTCTCTACCTCTACGGGAAAGGTTTTGAGGCCACAAGCCCATTAGGAAATTTCCTCTGAAAGCCGGTCCCCTTTTTCTCTCTGGGTCTGACTAGGAACACACAACCTTTACAGTCCTGCACCACAGAGGATAAATTCAGTCTTATACTGTGTACAGGCAAGTCCAATAAAACCAGAGGGCAGCAGTTGCACTGGTTTAACTCCAGGAATATTTGGGGGCTCTGCAGCCCCACATCTTGTTATCTCATTTAAGTCAATAGAAGCTTTGCCCTTGCAAAGGGCAAAAAAATAAAATAAGAACCAAGAGCAGTCAATAGGGAATTTACCGCCTATTTAAAAGCTCTACAACATTTGTTTAAAAGCTCCTGTGCACTGCATTACAAAGAGGTATAATTTACATTTCCCCTGTAATAACAGTGCAGAATTGGGAAGAAGAAAAACCCACAACATAGCCATACCAGAATACTTAAAAAAGAAAAACAATTTCAAAAAAGCACACCATAAATCATGGCCAAGGCACTGCACTGTATGCCTTCTAACCATGTTTTATGTGATGCAGGTTTAGAAAGCAAAAGAAGCCAAATAAATCCAGAAATGAAAAACAGTACCACTCCTGCCCCTCTATAGACGGACTGACAGCCTGGATGCCTTCAGCCTGCGGGGCAGCCCGGGGAACTCGGCTAATTCAGCCCTGGCGCTCTCTGTGCTGCCTGCACCCTGCCCTGGGGCACTGCGGCGCCGCTGCCGCCTCCGCTGCGCCTCACGGCCGAGGGCAGAAGACACACACGGCCCCTCTGCCGGCCGTCCTTGGCTGCCACTTGTCCGTGTGGCTTACGAGATGTGTAACACGTACAAGCACAGCTGGAGAGGGCAGGCTGTACAGAGCCACAGCAGATCGGCACGGAGTTAGCGAGTATGGCACAGCTTGCATCGCGGGCCGAGTAAGGCTGAAGCTTTTCCACGTGGTGCTCTTCCAAGCATCTGACTACGTTTCACTCCCATTTTTGACAAGCTGCTCTCTGACTACGTACACAGCCTGTGAGTGGCCAAGTCAGACCCCTTGGCGACTCCTGAGATCAGAGATTCTTATCAGGGTGCCATTACCGGTAACAAGAGCCACAGCTCCTAGCCCTGTGCCAGTGGATCACATATGCAAACAAAAAAAAATCCCAAAACACAAAAAATACACAACCAAACCCCACAATTCTATCAAAAGTATAAGGCACTAAGGTGCCTGCCATGATGAGTGTGGCAGACGAGCGGTCTGTTTAGGGGAGCTGCAACAGCTGCTTCTGCGGCACAGGGCAGCTCAGCGCCTGCGTGGGAAGAGCCCGAGTCTGCTCGGCAGAGTGCTTCAGCGCGGCCTCGTCCCGCCGGCAGTACGTATCCCACAGCTCGTGATCCGCTGCCTGAGGCTTTGCCCAGTCTGGGCGTGAGTGCCCTGCTCTGGTCTTCGCTGAGGCACTGGCTGCCAATAAACAGGAAAGCTCGCGTGTGAAGAGGAGCAAAGGAAAAAGCCAGAAACATCGAGCAGATTATCTCCAATACAAGCTTCTCACACAGAAGCAGCAAAGGGAGGGATACAAAGTTCCCAAAATTCTCAGCTGGCAAAGAGTGAACGGAAAAAATGAATGCCACTATTGGATATGATGTAGTATTTTATAACTTGGAGTATTTTTTCCCTACACAATCTACTTCCCAGGGGATATCCTTACACCGGGTGTAGGGAACTGCCTTCACGCTAAGCTGTGGGCTACCATCACTGTCACTCAGATAAAACCATAGAGCAAAATGAAGGGTCTTTTTATTGCAGAAGTAACTCAAGTCATCTATGCTTGCTGTTAAGTTCCCTCAGGATAGTCTGGTTTCAGTGGAAACATTCGTGAGCTAAATGATTAGGTTAGCAAGGCTAAGAATTGTTGATCTGTTCTTGTCTGAGACAGAATCCACACAGCAAGCCCAAAAATACTGAGTTAAAGGGTTTTGTTTCTGGAGAGAAGTCAAATTGATGCAGTTGGATGTCACAGCTGGACCATTTTCAATGGGTCTGATGGTACCAGACAGCAAGGACCTGTCCCTCCTTTCACCCGAATCCCTGCCTTTGTGGCCTACCACAACATAGGCCTCCCCTGCTCAGCGTCTGGGCGGCCACTGTGTATTTAATTTTAACTCTGCCAGGTTGTTTCTCTGCAGGATTAGTGAACGTACTGAGAATCTGAGTCTGTACCAAAAAGCGGCAGAGCTGCGTGTCTCAGAGCACAGGGAAACATCTCCCTTTAAGAAGCAGTTTAGATATCGCACCCAGTTGCCAACTTAGGGGAAAACTAATCAGCACTGCAGCAAAGACAGGCCTTCCTTACCTTGTGACACTGTTGAATTACCAGAACAACTATCCACACTCAGAGGGGACTGCAAAATACTACTGATATCTGTACTGGTCTTGGAGAGAAGCAGAAGGAGGTCAACAATCAACTCCCCTAGACATCCACCATCCTGAAACTAATTCAGGGTTCAAACTGAGCTCAAGCACGTGCGGCTCCTTTTCTTAAACAAAACATTCAAGAGTTAAATATAGTAAATTTTAAAAGGACATATATTCTTGCCCAGGCACCACGGCCCTCAGGCTCCGTAACTATTCTGCAATATTCTTCAGCTGGCAAAATGGAAAGCTGGCAGCCGCCCGAGCTATTCAAACAAAGCATTGTAATTAGAAGATACTTGGGGCATCATGAACCAAAATATATGCTAATAAAAACACCATTAGCTAACTTGTGAAGAGACTGTTCTTAGGGGAGGCAATCTTTACTTACAATAACATAATTGTGGTGAATTTAAGTCCTGAAGATCAGGGCAACAATTTAAGGGCTGATGGGGGGTAAAAAAAGTGAGACTGAAAAAAAGTGACATTTTGAAAACATTTAGGTGCAGAGAAGTGACACAGAAGAAACAGAGCAAATGAGCTAATTTGATAACACATGAACACAGAGGAAAGCTAAGGGATTTTTTATTATTATTATTTTTGTGAAGTGTGCTGCTGGTTAAGGTTCTCCCTATCCAAGAAAGGGAAAAGCAAGACAAAAGGCTCAACAGGCTCTCTCATTTTGTCACCAAATATAGCGCAGGCTCTCCGCAGCGCATGCCGCCAGAGAGCCATGCCGGGAGCTGCAGGGTCTCCTCGGGGAGGCCTCCTCAACGTGCGCTCCCAGCAACGCTACCACAGAAGCACTTCTGGGCTCCATTTCCTCCTGAACTAGTGTCATTACACACAAGTGACATTTGCTTGTTATTTCCTACAAAGTGGAAATTCTGATTCCCTCTGACTCTGACTCCTTCCACCTTTCCTCACACAAAAGAAAATATATTATACCTAGTATCCATATGAACCAGAAGTTACCCCTCTCCGCGACCAAGCTCTGATTGCCCAGCCTGGGTGTTAATTTTGTTGAAGAGACCCACGTATTATGACAAGTTTTATAAACTAACAAGAACCAGTATTTCTGAAGGCTTGACCAGTTGCAAACGGATTTCGAAGGCAGACTAGCACCTCAAGGGGGTGCCGAGTGCTACCAGCTCATTTCCCTCTTATCTATGCTTCCTGATCACCCAGTATATGACTTGTTTTCAGAAATAGCCACGTGAATTTCCACAGTTTTTCCCAGTTGGTTGAAGACAGCCAGTGTGAGCACTGCTTCCCTCACAGGGTTCTTTAAATAAGGGTTCGTGACTCAGGCATTTCCGAAAGTGGCAGCGCCTGCTGACAGACTCTGCAATCAACAGTGGTGGGTAAGAGCAGAGAGGGAAGTTCTGCCCCAAAAGCAGCAGACAACAATTTGCCTGTGAAGCAAATCTGAGCAGCAGATGAGCAGGGCAGGAGCAACAAGTGGCACAGCTGGGGAAGAACAGAACACCCTGACACCAATGCCCTGTGCTTGACCATGTGTTAGAAGAACCCAGAAGAACAGAGCCAAATGAACATGACATTGAAAGAGCAGTAATCCTAAATACAGTTATCAGCAGGATAGACAATAAAAATGTCAAGGAAAAGTCCAGACTTATCACTAGAACATGAACCTTCACAAAACCATCTGTTAAAAATAGCGATAGGTCTGAAGTTTGGCGTGGCCTGGAAGTTTTGGGTAATCACTGTCGTTCAGAAGATAACTAGAAAGAAATTAACAGTGACAGGTGTATGTTCTTGAAGAGCGGATGAGAAAAAGCAATGTAAGTAACCAGAATCCCAAACACAAGTCAGAAACACTTAGTGTGCTTAGCTGTAAAGTGGCGGTATTTCAAGGCTGCGAACTCCCTGGAACAAAATGGTCCTCATCTTGGGACACGCAGCTCCTCTGGTGAGTGTTCACACTCATCAACATTATCTATTCTTTCACCCCAGATTCCCAAGGCCTTAATAAAGGATTGGGATTAAATTGTGCAAATACAGAAGAAAAATATGGTCCCTGGTTTAAAGAGGTTACAGGATTATGCATAAAAACTGTAACACAGTCTATCTGGAAGAGATGCACAGCAATTTAGCCAGATTTGTGGCAGCCATTGCTCATCATCAGAGGATTAAAAAAAATGGAGTGCAGATGATGTTTAACTGAAGCATATTTTTGGATAATAACTAGCTCAGTCAGATTGAGAGGAAACATAAGGGACTGGATAGGAAGGATGAATTTTGTGTCCAAGAGTCACAGATTTCCTGCTTCAAATGCAGCATCCTTTAGCATCGTAAAATAAAGCTCACTAATATGCACCCACATCAAAATGCTAGTATACTTAACACGTTTTGAGATTCTTAAGACCATGTGAGAAGCATATGAGTTGTTATATTCAAATCTCAGGAACCGAGTTTTGGGTGTCAAAGAGCTAGCAGGAAAACAAAAAAGCAGGGTGGGGGGCAGAGACAGAAAGACTATAAAGAAGGAAACACAAACCATGAGAAGGAAAATGGAACTTTTGCTACCCATGACTCCACAAACACTTGCCATATTTAGTCAGTTATCCGCTCCAGATTATGTAGAAATGGAGTGAACAAGATTCAGGGGAAGGGAGGATGCCGTACTTGAGATATGTTCTTAAAGATCCCTACTCCTGTCATAAATATCATACTGAATTGCTAAGAGTCAATGGATTTCATCAAGCACACTTCATATCATACTTCCTATTGCAAATAAAAACACAAGCATTTCCTGCACTTAACAGCAAAATCTTTATTGCTTACAGTTCCCATGCAAGGTATGGGGAACACAGTAGGATGTAGAACCCACATTCCAATACGAATAAACATCTATTTTTTCTTTTCCAACGCTAAAACAAGAATAAAAGGCACACTTTTTCTAACCGCAGGAAGAGTGCAATTTCACCAGAAACTTTGGAAATACTTTAAATTATGTGCATGGCTTTCTCCATGTCTTTCAAATGTCCCAAGACAAATGTGGGCCTATATTAACAGAACTCTACAGCCAGCCTATTATTGAATATCGCTGCCATTAAAACTATTAAAAAAAAAAAAAAAATCTGCTCCCATATTCAGTATCCCTGTCCTGGACAACGTTGGGGTCACCACCTATGTTCAGCCCATCTGCCAGGCCGTGTACTATACATGCCGAGTTTCTTCCAATGTGAACAAAAGCTGAAACACGTCAGATCGATGAAACAATAGATGGAACAGCCCACCTGTGTCTGCCTGGACACAAGCCAGGCTGTGCTGAGGACAGGGACTGATCTGATTCCCATGGCATGGCACCAGCTGCTGAAAAAGATCAGAACCCGGCCAGAGGTGACATCCTCAGGGCACAGCTCTGCGGTGAAGGGAAACTGAAACGCACGGTGGGCTTTGTGCGTCAACGCTTTAGAAGAGATGCGTACAACAAAAATACACTGCAGAATAATACTCACCCTCTCCTGACCAGCTGTATCCCAGATCAGAAATTTATGAAGCTCATTCCCACAAGGCACAGTTTTAGTCATGAAGGATGCTCTGCAAAGGAAAAGTTACAGACAGATCTCGTTTACTGATAATCCCAGATAAGGAAGCGACAGAAACTCGGAAGAGCAGTAGTATTCTACATATGCTGCCTACGGACCTTATGCAGTTTTCCTGGTTACACTAGAGAACAGGGAAACCCCGAACTCTTGATAAAAGCACCTTATCAGATTAAATATATAATACATATATGCTCATTTTCAGAAAAAGGGAAAAACCTCTGAAGCTCAGAGAGTTGTTTGTGCCTAGGCCCAGGAACACTAATGCTCCTGCCATTCACATGTAGCTTCCACTGCTGGTGAGCTCCATCTTCCTGGAGTTGCACACCTGAGAACAAGAGCCAGCATCACACCATGCAATGAATGCTTTCATCTCTGCTACATCTAGTAGACTGGAAATGTATAGAACTACCCATGATTCTGAACCAGCCAAGTCATCTGCTGAAATGCACATAGTAAACAAATGGAAAAGACTTCATCCCTAAATGTAAAAATTTTATAGCCTATTTTTTTATTTGCCTTTGTTTCCACCCTGTATTTTTTAAATACTTTATGACAGAAAGTTAAAAATGTACAGGGCATTTGTATGTTACAGCATTTGAATTGAAAGCAAGTGGAGAGAGGCTCCTGGACTCTCTTACAAGCTTACAAAGATGCATTCAATACAATGCACTGTCATTGCAAAAGAACTAAATTACACTGAATGACATAAAACTGATCAAAGCATTTCCTGGGGATGATGCACCAGAGTTTCCCTCTAGAGCCATCTGCAAATTGTTCAAATTAAACAATGCTGCACTGCATTTAGAAATGTTAAATAAGGCAAAAGCAGCAGTGTTTTCCTTGGTTCGTTTCTGGGTGTGTGCTTTTCGGCTGTCATACTTCTTCCCAAAGTATTAAGCAACACTTTACAGATTCAAAACAGGAACTTCAGAGCATCAGCTGCTGTTGTAGATTACAAGGATCATATCTAGCACATTTGGTTAATTTGGAGAAAAAAGGAAAAAAAAGAACTTATGAACATAGTTGGCCTTTATAAGCCAATATAATAATTATAATCCCCCAAAAGAAGAAATGTATTCCTCTGTTATCATGATTATGAGAATTATCATAATTTTTCATGTGAACAGAATACACCGACTTAGCAACAGTGGGGAAAAAGGGTGATGATGATTTAGAACTAAAGGATAACTCCAGTTCTCATCAATTCCTTCACTGCAAACAAGTGTCCTTCAATCAATAACACTTTTCACTATGAGCATTCATGCATTTAAAGGTAGAGGTTTGGAAGAAATCCTCTCACCCCCTGAATAATACACTCCAGCAGTGCAAGTCCTTCACAGAAGATTTAGAACAGCTGTAACACACAAGAAAGATCAATCTTTCCCATTCAGATTACTCCTTTGTAAACAATATATACCCGCTTCCTCCATCGTATCAAGTATTTTCAAAATTTTCCAGGTAATTGTGTACTAGGGAGATTTGTTCCTAAAATGGTAAAAAGAAAAGATTTTGGAATTAAAGCCAGCTGCATGACTAATAGCTGATGGTCTATCACTCAGAAGTCTGGCAGTTTTATGATGAGCAGGGATGAATTAATTATATTTTGTTTAAATTGCATTATCCTACCTTCTAAAGATAGGGACATGGTGACACATTCTAAAGCCAGATGAAAGGATATCCACCTCTGGGAAGAGACACTGTTAACATGCCAGCTGAGAATACCTACAACCCAGAACTGCTGGAAACTACCTTTAATATTCCTCTGGCCATTACCTGGTAGGATGTTTTGGTAATCATGTAAATCACAGCCTGTTTGGGTTGTAGATTGTTTCTTCAAGCTCCAAGCATCAGATCGGGCACTTCACTGGCTTAAAGGAACTAAAGTGATTCAAAATGTAAAGCCTATGGCCTAGGCATCCTCTCAAGTGGGAAGCTCTTGACACTGTGTGAGTAAGAGACCAAGAAGCTCTCTGTATACAATGAGTGAAGAAAAATATGCAAAATTAAAAGGACAACAGTAGTAAAGGATTTCTAGGATTATTTAGGTTTTAGGAGCTTTCTTATTAAAAAAAAAAAAAAAAAAAAAAAAAAAAAGGTTATTTTTCTGTTTGTTTGAGTTAAAGGAAATCTGAAATATCTCTACATTTACTTCAGTGCAAATGAGCTCAGAGTTTGGCCTCAAGTCTTTCTTCTGTTGAAAACCAAAGGAACTCGTCTTCACTTAGACCGATTTCCTAATCGTTCAGGTACCCAGAAAGGAAACATGTAGTAGGATGTGTGCTGTTGTCACCCAGGGAGCCCATGGCACAAGCAGTACTGACCTGTGCAAAGGGGGAAGCAAGCCAAGCAGCCGGAAGGCACGGCTGTGAGTTAATACAGAGCGGTCAGCACAGCGTCAGAGGAGAGGTGGCTTCCAGACACACCAGAAAGCACCGGTCACACCAGACACACCAGAAAGACACCAGTCACACCAGAAAACAAGCGACACAACTCCGTCATCCCCTCTATCATATGCAGCAGTAGGCTGAAGTGCACTCTGTGCTACCAGAAGAGAGAGAGCAGAGGAGGAGACATGGTTCTGGGCCACCCTGGGCACACTCAGCAGGTTGCATGAGGTGAGAGGAATTAGTGGAGTCTGAACAGTTAAATAGAAATGATAAATTGCACAGAAAAAGATAACATACAGTTACTCAGAACCTTGAGATTTGGAAGGAGAAAGTGTTCATCTAAGGACAACAAAACTAAAAGAAACACAGAGAGAAAAAAAAAAAAAAAAAAAAGATACAGTGCAAGGTACTTACCCAATAGTAGGACTAATATTGTGATCAAAGTGGTCTTGAACAAATCGACAGACTATGCTTGATTTCCCAACCCCAGTATCCTAGAAACAAAGGAAAACAAGGCAGTGAGTTCCAGGGAGCACGATGCAAATATTTCACTTAAATAAACAGTCAAATGTTAATGTGTGAGTAAATTCTATGTACTGGTGAGTGGAGCAGGTTAAGCATTTGAAAAGAAAAGACACTACATGGACTATTTAATTGCCATCACCATCTCACCAGTTCTCTTCCCAACATTACCTTCTGCTGAAGTCTTATATATTTTGGGATGCATTTTATATTCCTATTGCAAAGACCACAGCGATTTGCATACAGCCATTTACTCGTACAGGAAAAGGAACACTACACTTGCAAACACGTGGTACCTCACTCACCCAGCAAAGCTGTTGTCCAGAGAAACAATGTCAGTGAGACCTGTTGCAAGGGTAGCCCAAGTATCCTTCTAAAATAAAACTATTAACCTTTCCATATACTACCCATGTAAACTTTGTGCATCTGATCTTCTTTATGACAAGACTAACAAGTACATTTGGAAGAAGCTTCATAGAGGCTTTAAGTGCTTTGAACACCCCAAGATGCACAACTGTCCCTAGGCAGATTGGGTTACTGGACCATGGTAAAACAGCATATTTCCATGCAGCACAATTTGCTCTTTACACCGGAGTGTGGCAGCCAGCTTCTATCTGCAGCACTAGTCCTTCCTCCCAATCAGTACAGAAAAATAATACCAGTACAGTACTAGAATCAAACTCAGAATTGCCCCTGGAGGGAGGAGGGGAGCAGGGGAAGCCTGGTATTACTCAGTAGTACTGTTTTAAGCACTTAAGATATGAACAGCTTCCCCAAGAACCCAGTGTTTTCCGTTTCTCTCTGCTGTCCCATGAAGCCTCAATGTCAGGCAGAAAATACAAATTACTAAGACACTTGGAAAAGAAAAAGAAAAGCGGCATCACTGCATTGCCCATTGAATTGCACAGGCCTCCTTGGAGACAAAAAGGATGCAAAGAAATCAATGACGACCTTTCCAAGACATTAGCAATGACAACCCAGGGCCCAATTTAAGTCATTAAAAAGTCAATGGAAAGTTTTCCAGTAATCTCATCAGAATTCATCATGAGGACTATCCGTAAGCTCCATTGCATCCATATTTGAAGACACTGAGCTAATCTACACAAATTTCTCAAAAAGTGGCAAGGCACGAGCACAGTTTGTTGATGGCACATAATTACACAGGAGAAGAATAAAAAAGAAAAAGCCTTCGCCTTTCCTGTAAACCATTCTGCAATCTTTAATCTTCTCTTCAAATATGAGAGAGAAAGGCAGTACTTAAGGTCCCTCCTCCACGTGTAAATGAATCTATATCACAGCTGCAAGTACTCTTTATGTACAAGGCATATTAAAAAATTGTCATTTAAACTCTCTTAAATGTAACTTAAAGCAGTCCTTAGCCTGCTCCAAAGCCACAGTAAACTCCCATGCCACACTGACAGCTGTTTATCTACTGAGTTCAGTCAATACACAGAGATCAAAGAGAGCAACATTTTTACAACCAGCCCAGTAGCCTTTGATCAAGAGCAGCAACACATCCTCGCGCCATTCCCGACTTCTGCCTTCACTTGCAATTCTAGCTGCCATCTCTGCACAACAACTAGACTAGACTGGCACCACACATTTTTCTAAAAAATCCTCGTCTCCACATTGAACCTAAGAACCTAATTCTGATTCTGGACTTAAACTTTCTGGAGAAAAACAGAACTACCACTCCACGGACGAGAGAAATTGCATTTCCCTCCTGGGGGGACACCGTTTCCTCCGTGATGCTCCAAACTAGATACTGATCCCTGTGATGATGCTTTACTCTCACGCAACTTTTTCTCCTCCTGTATAGGTCGCTAATAAGGGCAACTGCAATTAAATCTCTTTAGCAAAAGGGTCTTGGTCTCTGCCAGGGATGTGACATCAAGTACAGGCTAAAGTGCAGCTCATTTTTAGGAAGCTCCTACATCTTCAGCTTTCAGGTCATGACTCTTATTAACATTTCACACTAACATTAACAAATTTTACAAGTTTCTGTTTCCCTAACGCCTCTCAAGCACAGCAGCTACGATAAGTACGTGCCAGTCACACCGTTAGCCCTCACATTATCCTACAGGCTCTCTTAGACATTGCCCCTGTGATTGCTAAACGACCTACTGGGCTAATCTTACCCCTGGTGCAACTTCAGTGATATCAATGGACTGGAACCAGAAAGGAACGTGGCTTATTGTGCCGAGGGCTCTCCTTGCTGCAGGCGGCAGCAGGAGCTCCCCTGGAGCCAGGTCACTTATTTACTGCAGGGATTCAGCTGAGATGGGCACTCCCTGCTTCTGGTTTGCTGCCTTAAGGAGCTATCAGGCCAGATTTTTCTCCCAGAGAAAAACCAGAGCACCCAGAGGAGGGAAATCAAAAAGGAAAAGCTTCCTTCTCATAGCAACGATTATCATTCTGTTTCTAGATTAAAGATATCTTAGACAATTTTCTTAAACCCGTCAAGCAAGACATCCACCTGCCTGAAAGCAAAGCATATCATGATGAGCGAATGTTACAAACCATCTTGAAAACTTAGTAGAAATCTTTTATTGCTAATCAGATCCTATCTTTCACCTACGACAGGGAGGTATCTCAGGTAGATCTCTCACAAGTCAAGGAAAACCTGGTTGCTTCAAAGAAGTAGAAGAGGCTTCACAGTAATGCATTTAATTAGATCTCCGTACTAAAGCTGTAGAAAGCATTTCCTCTATCATCTGTGTTGTCCTTTGCTATGTGGGCTTGCTCTTTGTATCCATTTGCCTCAAATCTAATGAGGATGATTGCTTTGCTCCTTTTCAGTAAGGAATTGTAACAGATTTGTCAAGCCACATGTCTATGCAACACTCACGCATACAGATGACATTCTTTAGTTCTTAAAGTTCTGCATTCCATTAGTTTTTTTGTGTGTTATTTTACACTCTGTAGTCTGATTCTTCTCTTTTACCCATGGTGGTACACATGCAACATCAACGAGACGAATATTCAGCTTATGTAAAGGGTCACAGCAGTACTGAGCTGAAAGGATTTTACAAGTTTCAGCAACTGAGAACATGCACTCAAGGGTTATGTGGTACTTAAGGAAGAGATTATCAATTTCTTCAGAAACATCCTTATCCATGGCAAATCCACAGGCTTCAGCACTATGCGAACTGATGCATCAAAACCGAGAGAACACCACTCCATGAAAGCAGTAAGTACATAGTGTTTTTTCTGAATGAAGATGTTCTTCATATGTTTGTGTGAAGCAAAACGTAGATGGAGTCATTCCATTCTCCTTGCTTCTTCATAAGCCTTGGAGCCCGTTTGCTGAATATCAATTACAAAGTGCACTGTACTAAATAAATGGGCTGGTGGAGGGAAGGAAAGGAATAGAAATGTCATAGCAAGAAATGCATCCCACTTAAGTTCACGAAAAGTGACCACAACTTTAGAATCTCCCACTGGTTGGCAAAATGGATATGAATATTTAAAAGAGACATTCCTGATAAAAATCAGGAATCAACACGAGCATGAGCAGTTCTTTTCACCCTAGAAAGGCATCGTCTACTCCTCTAAAATCCTTTATCCACAGATTTAGGTATGAGGATTTTAAGAACCCTAGGATGGAGGGCAGCATACCACAAAAAACAAAGTTCCCACCCACATTCCTACCAACAGACAACCAACTCATTCAGCTCTTTTCAGCTCACAACACCGTAAAGATGAGACTATGTCTCAAGCCAGCAGAATTACAGGATACTGGCAACTAATTTGCAAGCAAACAATTCAGATGCTGGTTTCTTCTGGGCAATTTGCAGCAGCGCAGGGGAAGGTAAGAAAAAACAGAACTTCAATTTGAACAATATAGCAAAAAAAAAAACCCCAAAATAAAACACATTCCTATTACAAATAGGCAGTTGGTATATTCCTCTCTCTCCTCCATTGTTCCAGATGTGTGCAAGTTGTAAGAATAAAATAAAAAAATAAATAAAACTAATGCAAGAAAACTTAGATCTTTAGTTTAAATCCGGATGTCTCATTTCTACCTTTGCATAATTATAGGCCTCAGCCCCTTAAGCACTTTTTCGAATCCAGTGGAACTATACCACTCTGTAAATGTATCCCTGATTAGGGTTTTATTATTTTGCCTTGCTATTATAAGGGCTTTTAATGGATTGGCATGGGTCAAGTCCTAATGTGTCGAGCAAACTCAGCTCTTCGTGTAAATTATTTTTACATCCAAATTGGAATAAATGTTAAAATCACACACACAAAAAAAATAAAAATCCACACACATTGTAACTGATGACTAAATGGCAGTCCTATAATTATGCATATTGCTGCAGCAGCTATTTTATTCTTGACTATGCAGTATCTTTCTATGCTGTGTTAACAAATAGGTCTTCTTTAATATATGTAAAACAAGATACACTATGCAAAAATCCTTTTTTTTTTTTACTCTAGGCTTTTGGAAATGCAAATAAAACCAGAACACCATACAGTATTTCACATGAGGAAATGGCATGCTAAGAGCAAACATACTGAAGAAACTCCCTCCTGTCCACCCACTTTCAAAGCGAAAAGAAAAAAGAACATCTGGCTTGTAATCACTACAGATCTCATGACTAACTTCTCATTTCAGCTTTATAAAGGGCTTTGGATGCCCTGGTGATGGGTACCACAAAAATCTGTGTGCAGAAGGAGAGCTGATCTCTACAACACACTTACAACATACAACATAAAATACTTGGCTCCTTTGGAAGGATTCTGATGTTGACTTAACCAATGCCAGGAGCTGACCCACAGTATTTCATTCTGTATCAATTTTTACAAAATTAAAAATATCTGTCCCTCCAAAGCATTTTTTGTAATCACTAGGATTCACTGCGACATAATCTACAGGCAGATGTCTCATTTACATTGCCCGGGTTAACCTATGTTACTCATAAATCACAAAAAGAATGATGATACCCTAATAATCTAGTGGGTATGAGCATTCAGAAAAAGCAGACAGAGCATGTTATTTTTCAACGATAATATTAACAACATTTGAAAGGGATGATTCTTCATCCTCTCTTTATAAGCGAGAAACCTACTCCAGGCCTCGTGTGACTCCTGTTGGGCTCCGCATGGCACCCACTGGCGCTTGCAGGGGAAGTATCCCTGTCCCTCGGAGGCAGTTTGCGTGGGGCTTTCCCAGCAGGCCACACAGGGCATCACAAGCACTGGGGTGCTCGGCCCTTCTGCTGAGGGGCCAAGAGAGCAAAACGCGGCCGGATGAGCGCGGCAGTTCTGGGCGACCTCTGCGCATGCCCCCGTGGCAGCCGGATTCGCAAACCTGCTCATGACCATGAGGAACCAGGCAGCAGGCAATTCCACTAAACTATTCTGAAATTTCCTTGGGTCAGGTTGGTTCCACAGGTGTAACAAATACTGACATGCAGCAGTCACTGCTGTAGCCAAATCTGCCCCACTGATGATCCCCCTGAGGCACCACTGCCCTGGGTCACCACTTCCAGACACAGCCAGGGGAAAGAAAAAGGCTGCATCAAACACCCAGAGCCAGGGTACAGGGCAAAGCTCTTGTGGGAAAGAACCTGACCTCAGCTCAGCCAGGAAATTGGCATCGGAAATAAGGAGCAATTCCCGGCTTCCAGGCACATATTCATGCCACTGGACAAACCTCTTGGCTGGCTCATTACTAACTGAAAAGTAACACAGGAACCGGTTCATAGTCAAGATTTTCCAAGCTAAATTCTCCTTTTTGCTCTGTGGCTTTGACTCTCACCAGCGACATGACAGATGGCAAGCAGCGGCCCTTGCTTTGCAGGGGGCAGAACTTTCATCAGGGAAGTAACTACGATGTAGAGATGAAAACATTTCAGTGGGGCTGAAGTTGCCAAGAAGGAGAAAAATGTCCTCTACCTTCAAGATGTGGTATTTTAAACGGAGAGGGGGAAAAAATAAATAATAAATAAATAAATAAATAAAAGGCAGCCTTCAAAATTTCTGTAACTGATGGACTTGCAAATCTGAGGAAGACGGACATGGTTTACACTTCGAGAGAACCAAAATAATCAACGAGATTTAAAAAAAAAAAAAAAAGTGGAGAAATGTGCAGAGAGATCTTTCGTCCTAGGAGCTCTACCAAGCAGGGCTGTATAATACAGCTAGCTTCAACTTGCTTCTGCATATTAAAATAACTGTTCTTTCCACTGTAATGTTTGGCCATGATTGAGATTTTGACTTACAGTTCCAACTGCCTGGCCCATACCCATTATCCACAGCAGGACTTTTGATGGAATTTGAAAATTCACAGCAGCGTAGTGGCACTGCAGTACTGCTAGGTGGCTGGCGTTTTATTAGCTACCGTCAAACAAACTGCTAGGCCTGCTCCACAAAGGGCTGCTAGGCTTTTGCAGAAATGTGCGCTTGGCTCTGGTCGAGCCTGGACTCTAGGAGGAATGTCACTCCTCACGCAAGGCCTGGCATGCAGCACGGAGCTATCTGGTGTGCAGCATTGCTGCTTTCTGACACACCAGTCCTTAACTCAGAAGTAGGGCTTGAGTACGGGAATACTACTATCTTTTAATTTCCAATTGGAAGTGAAAAACTAACAAGCTATCCAAAAAAACAAACACTACAAAGCTTTGGCATTTGCAGCCTGCTCTAGTCCTCTGTGCTTTCCATTTACATTTTAATCATTACTCAGGCGATCAGATGCAAGCAGCACTGCAATATTTTCCATGTCTTACTAATCCAGTTACAGCTGCTCTGCAAGGCTGTGGCAGGCAGTGTGAAGAGCATCTGAAACTGCCTTTGGATTTTTATCAACTGTATGAACATACAAGGAGAGTTATGCACCTCAGATCCCTGATCACAGTTTCCAAGAGCAGTACTTTAATCCAAGAATCATTCCACCCTATAAACTGTTGCTAGCCTCAAACACGACCTTCCCTGTATTTGGGTATCACTTCTTCAGAGATACTCATATATATATATAAGGAGAAATAACGCCTTTCAGAGGACCTGCTTCACACACCACACTGGGACTCATCTGAGTCTGCCAAGTGCCAGGCTTGTCCCAGTGAAAACGCAGCTGCTCATGAGGAGCAGTGCCTAGGAGTACAAATACCTTCTTACTGTATTAGGTTTTTCCATCTGCAAGATGTATCAAGTGAGCAAATCCCACCACTGCAGAAGCACAGAGATGAAAATACAAGAGGAGCTCTTCACGCTGGCAGCTTGGCTCTCGGTTGCTCCATACAGCTACGCGAGAGCTCCAGCTGTGCTACAGGAGTGCAGGCCGAGGTGCGCAAAGCCACCTTCTGTGGCCAACACGAAGCTCATGCAGGACAGAGAATTTGTGTAAATTCCAGTTTTCTAGACAGACCTAAATAACGAGAAAAATATATCTCCAGGATGCACAACATCATTTTTGGCAGCAATCCTTTTCCTGATGATTTGCTGAACGTGCACCCCGGAGTTACAGCCACATCTGCTTCCCAAAGCAGCCTGACTTTTAGCTCCACATGAGGAGCAAGTGTCTCTGTTGGCCCCCTACCAACCAAGCCAGCCCATCACCACCACCTCCAACTGGTGTTTGACTTTATTCATCAGCTCTGGCGCAGTGAGGGGTTTGTATAAGCCTGGCATGAACTTTTGCACCAAGAGCTTCCAAAGAGCTGAGAGGTGGTCTTCGTGAATGAAAGGCACTAGCGAAAAAACACATAACACTCTCATTTAATATCCGGACTTCGTTCCTCCAGATCCGGGTACAAACGTGCTCACCTTGACGCAAATATCTTTTTAGATGGACAACAATTAGTCTGTAGTTCCTTGCTTCTTCAGTTCAACGCCGTTCTTCTTCCAATCACCAGCCCATGAGGGCCATACAAGAACAAGTCTGCATTTCTGTTTGTCAGGCACCTTTCTCTAAGCTCATACTATGTATCACTGGTATCTTTTAATTAGGTAACTATATCACTCCCATAAAATCAGGATGATCTGTGTCCAATTTTCCCCACAGTAAATACCCTACAAGTCACTAGTGTAATTTCAGGCCAAAGATGATATTGTACAGCATAAATTAGCTACAAAACGAGGCTTTTTCCTCTGATAGGCATTAGAATTAGATTAAATCCATTTCCCTCTACAAGTAGGAAGTGCATTCCTTGTTCTCAAAGACATTTTTTCTACGCCCAACCAGGTCAGTCTTTTTATATTACAAGACAGCCTTCACTCCTTATGTTGCAAGGACCACACTTAGCACAGAAATCCAAAGCTCAAAACTTGGCTCGATCAGTCTCAATTAACTGCTACACGAGAATAATTACCCAGTTTCACCTTACAACAGCCTCACGAGAATTTAAGCCAGATACAGTTGTAAAGAGTTCAGCTACTACAGGAACAATGAGCAAACTTAAGTGCCTTAAGAGAGAGAGTCAGATGCTGAGTTCATTGATTTGTTATCTACACGCACCTTGAATACCATCCTTATATTCCCAATAACTATTTTAAAATAGAAAAGTAGTAATAATAAGCCCTTGGCAAGCAGATACCTGGCCCCTCAGTGTACGATGTGTCATCTGATCCTTCCTGTTTGATTTTCATTTGCCCTCACCAGTTAGCAAAATGCTCATAGTGGCCACCATTTCTGCTTTGCCTCGGAGCAGGATGTGCCTGCAGCCCTGTGCACCTCTCCTGTTCCCAAACATCTGCCGCGAGGTTTGGCTCCCTCGCCAGGACGATCATTCAGCATGTGGCTTCCCTTCGCATGCATCCCACATATATCCCACTGTGGATTCAACTCAGGCACGTATAACTTCTCTGCTATCTGCTTCCCTTGGAGCCAGCAAATGCAGTCTTATTTGCTTTGCCATTTTGTAGATTCCTTTATAGTTAACAGGTCTCTCCACACTCCTCGAGGGAATTTGTCTCTGCTGCTCTCCACCAGATCCCAGCCCAGTAAGCTTTTAGACATAAAAAATGCTCAAGTTTCAAGTACATCTTCTCATATACCTAATTTAACGTTCTCCTGCATCTTTTGCCCTCTAATAGGCAAAAAATGAGAATATTTTCAACACTTCCCCACCTTGGACTGTAATGTTGATTACAATCTCTCCATCTACCTACTTGTATCAGAAGTCCACCCAGAGATCCCAATCAACACTACTGACTCACCCTACTATAAATTTAAAAACCAAACCTAGACAGCCAAAACCATTTCATCACCCTATCACAGTGATGTGCTCGAGCAGAAACAGGAGAGCCAGGCAGAGGCAGTCAATGTTTATAGAGTAGCTAACGTTAACAAGCAGCTCAGCTTCCTAGAAACATCCCTGTCTTTGTATACACACAGTCACATGAAACCTAAGTCCCTCCTAGAGGGCTCCAAGATTCCTGGGCATTATCAGGCAGCCAAAACTCAGGCTCCAAACTCGAGCTCTTCAGGCTGAGGAGGCATGGACACTCATGCGGGCAACCAGAGGATCTTCAAGGCGAGCAGACTGGCTCCTCTCCTTCCCTTCTCTCTTCCAAACACTTGGTTTTCCAGAGAATTTCCAGAGAATTTGTCTCATCTGGCATTTTGATTAAAAAAAGAACAGGAGCCATCAACCTGCTCTTCAGCTAACATGAACAGTCCTCACTCCTCCGAGGATGTGAAGTGTAGAAAAGCTTCCCCAGTTGTGGGAACTCACAAGAAGCAACATCATCACCTTGACAGAAAGCAAGACTACACTGGAAAGACGACATGGACTGTTAAAAAGGGAGATATCTTTCTTCAATATGAAGTCACTGAAATGCATTAAATCAGCAGAAAGGCATAAATCCTTGTTTTACACTGTAACAGCAGTGGGTGACAGGATTAGCGATCAGTTGAACTACCCTAGAAGCAGAGAAGGGGCCCACATGACTGCTCCGCACTGACTCATGCAGAGCTTCTGCACACTGCTGCTCTCCTGTGACCTGCCAGCTCTATTTTGGTAAAGCTGGCATGGGAATATAAGGGAATCTTTGTGAAAAAGGGGCCTGAGAAGGGAAAGGAAGAACAATGGTGCTTCCTTCAAGGCTGTTTTTTTTAATAACTCTCATACAGAAAATAACAATAATAAGGCAAAACAGAAACTGGTTGATGAAGAGCACGAGGCCTGTGGGTCAGTTCTCTAGTGACCTCAGCTAGTGATCTTCAGCGTAGCCCAAGAACAGCAACTGGAGTATATGGGTATTTAAAAAAAAAAAAAAAAAGTTAAAAGTAAATTAACTCAGACCATAGATTTCAAGCACTGGAATGCCCAGCTCTGCATTTTTTAAAGCTCATTCTCTTAGGTCAAAGAAACAACATATAAGTTAGAAGTAGAATATAGGACTAAAGCACTGCAGCATGGTAGAAAGCAGCAGCTAACCACACTACCAAGCCAGTGGGTGACTGGAGTGCAGAAATAACAGGTTTTATACCATCATTAATAAACTGTTAATAATGACAAATTTCCAGCTAATTCTCAGCATCTTTTCCTACACATTTCCTTCCCCTCTCCCCACAAGATATCAGATTCAGAGCAGCAGCTAAACTGCCAGAAGAAATGAAGGATTTTAAAGTGAAATCAAAGAGCGGAATCTCAGTCAATTTTGTATGCCCTTAACAGGCACTTGATAGGGATGGCTACAGGAGACCAAATGCTTTGCCTGGTAAAAAGGGAGGCAGGAGCTTGGTGCTAATGAACAATCCTCCAGCTCAGAAAGAGGCTTTTGGTGGCCCTGGTTGCACATGAGATGCTGGGGGGGACTCAGCAGTGCACAGCCTAGAGACATCCTTAGGCATATTTAGGCTTTGGTACCACCTTTTTCACAGAAGTAAAGTGGCCTGCGAGCAAACCAGCACAGTCACAAGGTGCATGGAGGCAGTCAGAGAACGCTCTGAGTGGTGATAAACGTGGGCAGCTTAGCCTCAAGAACTGGCTCGCCACAAAAGCCACCGCAAAGAGCAAAATCCTGTGCTCCTTAACGCAGTCCCCACAGCAGGAGCCCCACGGCCAAGCTGAACACCATGAAGCCGCTGTCACAAGGCCAGGCGCTTCCCTGTGTCACAGCACCACCTGGTGACTCTGCCGCCGAGGACAAGGCAAGGTGACAGCTTGGCCACCGCAGCACAGGGGGAACAGAGGATAAATTCCTGGACAAACTCCTTACGGAGTTTATCGGTCGGCAATCTAGAGCCTGGATACGGAGGATTAGCCGGCAGAGCCGCCAGCGGAGGCGGACAGGACGGAGGGAGCTGGAGGGAGATGCTGGGCAGGAGAGCAGCCTCCTGCAACGCAGGGCCGCGCGCGCCAGCCACAGGCTGCTTCATGGACACATTCCCACGTTTTGGAATGCCTTTCAGTGGTCGTGAACCATCCTTGCACCAGTCGCTGTATCTCAAACAATACTTTCATTTGCTACAATCTCCTGGACCTCCTACATTTCATTTCCATAAATTCCCATTAGAAATGCAGCAAAATTTTGTGTGAACAAGGTCTGCTTAGAAATTATGAGAACTGGCCCTGATCTTGCAGCACGTAAGGAAGGAACATCCCTAAGGAACAAATCAGTCACCATTCCTCACAATTTCAATACCAACCAGTATTGATTTGAAGGTGTTACGTGCAGAGGCCAAGTGCCTGCACACCAGCATAATGGCCTGGTTAAGTATCGCTTACCAGCACTGTGCAATTCAGCCATCAGAGGAACTAACTGCAATTTTCAGACTAAAAGACGAAATACATAAATAACCTGAGGCTTTCATAGTTCAGTAAACAGCAGCCTGACAAATTTTGGTTTTGAGTACAGTTTTGGCTGCAGAGGTCGTAGAAAGAGTTCTGTGCTATTCTTTCCAAAACAAATTCTTCTTCCAATTGAACCTTTCCCCCCATGTATTTCTAGCAGCTTGAACTTTCAAAATAATTGTATGACAAGGAGATAAACTTTGCCCCGAATTGCTGCTTGACACGAGTCTCTGTTTATAGTCCAATACCTGTCTCTGTCAAAACCTGCCACTAAGGGCCATAGTTTTAAAATACAGACTCACTAGTGTCACCTACTAAATTTAAAAAAAAAGATTTGAACACATACCTGTCCCTGTGTAGAAGGCCTACAAAATCCTTCAGTTGGTCTGCAACTGATAATCCCAATCCAAACATTATAGATCAATATTACAGAGTGCCCACAAATCCCAATCGAGATCAAAACTTTTTGGTTTAGCTCAGATATACAAAGTAGCTTTCTTTCATTAAAAGAAAATAGAGATCTTATGCAATTAGCACATCAACTAGGCACGGTATTTCAGGGAATAGTGCTTAGCATTCAGTTTACTATTTCAGTAACATAAAAATTGTCAAGTAGTTGCCTGAAAGACTTGTAAGAGGGTTAAATTGCCTTCAAATTTGC
Source organism: Nothocercus julius (assembly GCA_013398735.1). Taxonomy (NCBI): domain Eukaryota; kingdom Metazoa; phylum Chordata; class Aves; order Tinamiformes; family Tinamidae; genus Nothocercus; species Nothocercus julius. The sequence goes on along the minus strand of VZSV01000022.1, from coordinate 4,902,368 downwards.
ATGTGCAAGCTCAGTAAGGAACTCAATTCAGAGCTCAGGCATTCCCCCCTCCCTAAAGCTGTAACTAGCTCACCTGCAACATATTATAGCATTTCACACCAAAAGAGGAAGGAAAGTGCCATGTATACCTTGAGTCAACGGAGACATCGGGCAATTCTAGAGGAAAAAAAGAGATCCTTTTGCTCTTGTACTGAAGGGGAAGGGTGCACACAGAGGGGAAGAAGGCCCAGCTTCAGGGTGCAGCTATATAAAGACATTTCCCCTAACACATGGCAAGCAGCATTATGGCTCCGGGTCTTTGCGGTGAGTTACAGGTTTCAGTAGCCTCCTAGAGTGGGTACCACTACTGCTATCAAATTCCAGTTTTATGGTAAAAGCCCTGTAAATGGCTGGAAGGTTTTGTTTGGGTTTTTGGTTTTCTTCTTCCTCCCTTCACCACAGAAGGAATCATATCAATAAGGATACGAACAGATGGTTCACAGAAGAAAGTCTGAGGCATGGCTAATTTTTCACTTTGCTAAGAATCCAGACCGTCAACAGTTGAAAGTATATGCACTTTGCAAATCTAAATTTAAAAGTGGGAAGTATTTCATATGGCAATGTTGAACCATAAGCTCCAGACCTATTAAGAATATTTACTCAAGGGAGAACTACAGCCAGGCTCGATGAAGAGGGGGTTTGATCTCCCTCTCCAGAGCAGGAGAAGAGTCACACAAAAGGATTCCCATTCAGCAAAAACTACTGGGATTGTAACCAGCGTTTAAAGGACTGAACCCAAAGTCGCCCACAGACATGTCAGAATGACAAGGACAGGAAGGCTGGACAATATCTCAAGTGGCCCGTAAAATCCTCCCAGACCTTCCCTTTGATTTACCAAAGCGATGACAGAACAGTCTTGGCTTGTCAAAAGATTTTGCTTAATTTAAGGCAACAGAAACACTTCTGCAGGTTCAGCTGGAGAAATATGTTTTGAACGGTGAATAAAATAAAGCTAACTTGCACAGAGTTACAGCTTTAAACGAAAAAAGGAAACTGAAGATTAATATCACGGGAAGAGTGTTGGGGTGTTTTTTTACCTCACCTTATTTTTTCTGTATTATTCCCCTTGTTCTTGTGTGCTGCTTTGCATGGTTTTCTGTTCCTTATTTGCAGCTTCCCTCTTCCCCTTACACCTTCTCAGACTTTACCATCTGTGTTCCTCAATCTCACCCACTGCTCCCCTTTCAGTCTCTCTGTTTCAGTCCTCCATTGCCTCTCTCTCCATTACCCTCTTTAATATTTTGTTCCTCTGAGTCTGCCCTATGGTGCCTTTTATGCACATCTTTCTACCAATCATCACTTAAACTATTCCTGGAAGTTCCTGGTCTGCAGGACTATCATCTTCCTTAAAATAAGTGGGGGGGTTGTTTGTTTTTTGTATTGACATGACAAGTCCTAGTGTTATTTCCCTCTCTCAATCACCGGCCTAAAGGCTTCCACACAAAATTCTGAATCAAATTTAATTACCTGGTCAAATAAAGCACTGTCTCCAAAAAATCTACCAGATCCCGAAACCCATGCAGAGAAACAAATGGGCTACCTCACCTACTTGCAATGTTAAATGACAAGAACCCCTCAGGAGCTGTGTTATCTTAAATACCTAATTTACCTAAGCTTTTCATCTCTGCCCTCTCCACAGCACTGTATTCAACAGCGCATTAAAGCACAGGACATGCTTAGCTTTAGCTTGGACTTCAATTTAGCCTGTTCAGCAAAGGTTGAATTACTGCCCTGGACACACTGCCAAAGAGGGATTACCCCTGTACTTAGAATTTACCACGTGCTCAAGAACTCTGCTCAAATCAGGGTTCCAGTAACATAATCTTAAAAAAGCATTTCTGTTATCTGCATTTATACAACTGCCATTTTTGTTGCTTAAAATTGCACTCCAGGTGCCAGTCTAATGCCCAGGCAGGCTACAAGGCACACCCAGAAGGAGAAAAAAAAAAAAAAAAAAGAGGAAAAAATCCAAAACACTGAACAATTGATTCTGAAGACTATTAAACAGTATAAATTATATTCCACTGCTGGTGTCGTAACAGTTAAAGAGCTTAAACGTGCGACACAACATTTAATTTCTTAATCTACTGAATGGCAATGAAGATGAAAACACACACAATTTTCCTTTAATTCTCCACAAAACTGAAATCATAAAAATAAGGCTGCCTTAAGGGATAAGTAACAGGAAGAAAGCTTGTTTGTGGCCTGCTCAAGAACCGATTATCCTAAAAGGATGATTACTTGCATAGCGTTGCAAAGGTTGAAGTCAGCACAGATTACGCACCATGAAAGGCTTCTGGCCTAAATTAAATTTACGTAGTTGGACGCTTCCTTTTCATATCAGCTTTAGCAAAACATATCGGAAGTGTTAATTTTATGACCCTTAAAGGCAGACCTACTTACATTCAGCACACTGAGAGAAAGAGAGAGAGACCTTTCAATAAAGGAAATCTGTTCTCTTTCATTTCCCAAATGCCTCCAGGAATTAACCAACCACCAGATTCATTCACTCACTGACTGGAAGCGGGCCCTTATGCACTGCAAGTGGTCTCTGTCGATCAATGGCAGGTTTGTTTAAATTAACAAAGACTATTTTATGCAAACAAACTAACTAAAAAGAAAAACCATATTTGCTTGTACAGAAGCAGTACTTAAAAACGCACTGAAGTTCAAAAAGGCAAGCTGAGCCTCCACAGCACTCAAGGACGTCCTTCCTGGGATGATTTTCATTTCCTTCTTTGGAAAGCCCAGCAATCCCCACTATGCCTTCTCTGTGTGGGTTGGCACGTAGCAGATGTAGACCAAATATCTATGAATTCCTATTCCCACTGAATTCCCAACACCAGCGTGTATGCACAGCAAGCACGAAGCAGAAAAGTCTAAAATTGCTCCAATGAATCCCAGATATACTGGACACATTTGAGCACACACATGACACCAGTGAGCATGAGAGGACACGCAGATGACTTTAGACGTGTCCATGTCCCACCGCTCTGGAGCACAGCTTTCTGGTGAAACATTCGAATGCATTTATATTTGCTTAGCTCTGTAGCAAGCAGGAAAAAAAAAAAAAAAAAAAACAGAATTCAAAATTAAAACTCCTTTAGGAAAATTTTCTTACCTCTTCAGCTCTGTAGAGAGTTTTTAAAGTACACCTGCCACACCACCCTAATTACAGATGAATTTGTGCAAGAGGCTGATAATTTATCATTTTCAAAGACTGTTCTTACAATTTTATAGTCTTCTGCAGTTCTGCATGGCAGGGACTGCGCAGGCGAACCGGGACACTCGATGACGTCTGCCCCATCCTGTCACTCTGCTGACAAAGGAAGAAACAGCAACTCCGGGACACAAAGTGTTTACTAGCTGCATTACATATACATCTAACATGCACTTCCACATGTCTCCCAAGCAAGCACTTAAGTTGTCCAAAACAAAAAGTGCAGCCCTCTAACAGTTCTGCCCGATCCTCCAGGAAATATAAAAACCACACACTACCATTTATGTTTAAAAATAGCTATATGAAAATAAAAAACATTTGTTCTACCGTTCACTAGTGGCTCTGCAAGGCTAGAGACTGTAAATTAAAACACAGATTTGCTTATGTAAGGCCATGGTATGAACTGGCCCTTTATCCGCAGTCACTGATTTTCTTAAGCTTGGAATTCTTCTCCTGTGTTGTTCAAAACCACAAGTTGTCATGGGAAGAGTGCATAAAATGTTTCAAAAGAGAGAAGAAATTTTACCTTTCCTGCTGTATTACAATTTGGGATTATATATATTTTTTTAAAAAGCCCTATTTAGTGCTAATTTTCTTCTCCTGTGCCCTTTGTGCCATTATTCAGCCTCTGTGAGGTAGGCAGAAGACACGAGGATCAAACGCTCCCTTGTTCTCACGCAGGTGAGAAGCCAGGTGCCAGGGCACCCTCACTCACCCTGAGGTGAGGGCTCCGCAACCACTTTCTCAGGAGCTGCTGCCAAGGGGCTGCAGAGCCAGCTGGCAGGACGGGCACCGACACCATGGGAGCACCCAAGTCCTGTTCTGCCCTGTCCGTAAAGCTGGGCATGACCAAACCAATCCCATAATTAGCACTGGATGGAGAAACGATTATTTTTAAAAAATATTTTTAAATACCTCTGATTTTCCAAAGGATGTGAATGGCAAAAAAAGAGCCAAAGCAAATGGCTTAAATCTGCCTCAGAGGTCAGCAGGCTGAGCAGTTACAAATAGTGTAGGGAAAGGACCAGGCTGAACGCTAGCTCAGAGTACTCTGCACCAGCTGCAGCGCAGGGTACAGGGTGCCCAGCTGTGCCTGGCCTGCCAGTGTCCACACACAGATCTGGAAGCAGGAAGCAGAGGAGGGAATCGATACTCACGGCCCTGGCAAGCACTTGCAGCTTTAAGGCGGCAAAAGAGTGGTCAGTGAAGACAGGATCGTTCATGTTCCTGGCTTACAGATGAGCTTATTGAAAGGAAGAGCCTAACCTGGAAAGACGTCAATGCCTGCAGGGCACGCTACCCAATTTAGCCAGAGCAAAAGGCATTTGCTTTCTCACAGCAGGATCCAGTACGCTGGACCAGAAGAATGCTCCCAGTATCCCAGCACCTTTCCAAGTCCTTTTGGATGACATCACTGGGAAACCGTAACGTGGCATCCATGACCGGCTGGTCCCAGGAGTCATTGCTGGATAACCCTAGCAGAGGAGCCCCCAACATCTGGAGTTGGAAATGATGACAAGGAGACCAAAATCACCACTCCAAGCTACAGCACCATGACAGCAGCGGCTGGGACCCGACAACCAGACCCTGTGAAGCTGAGGGTGGTGGTGGGGAAAGGTTCCCCTGCACTGAACTTGTTTCCGAGGCAGCAGAAACTGCAGGGAAGCTGGTGTCAGTGGTGTAACCTCCAAAGTCAGCTATGTTCCCTTTCAACACAACCCTCCATCTTCCTCCTTAAAACCAGGTAGGAAAAGAAGAAAATTGTGTGTGCCCAGATCTCACCCCGGATAGGACGCAGCTGGGAAATACATGATCAACAGTAGTCGGCCCATGGAGGATCTTCAAGCCCTAATGCGGGAGCAAATGGAGTTTGGAAGAGGGACCACAAGGGAGGCCCAAAAAAAAAAAAAAAATAAAATAAAAGGACAAGCAGCTCTTTGGAAGTAGCTAGAACTGTGCCATGGTTGCAGCCTCTTTTTAAGTAAATGCCTCTCTCAACAAGAAGTTTATTTTAGACACAAGGTGTCTTTCTGCCGTCCGCCAGTACAAAGCCCGCTCTACACACAGAATCACAGAAGGGTTGAGGTTGGAAGGGACCGCTAGAGATCATCTCCTCCAACTCCCTTGCTCCAGCAGGAACACCCAGAGCACGGGGCACAGGGTGGCATCCAGGCGGGTTTGGAAGATCTCCAGAGAAGGAGACTGCACAACCTCTCTGGGCAGCCTCTTCCAGGGCTCTGTCACCCTCACAGGAAAGAAGTTCTTCCTCACGTGGAGATGGAACTTCCTGTGTTTCAACTTGTGCCCATTACCCCTTGTCCTGTCACTGGCCATCACTACACAACCAAAGTCATCCATCTTTTCCTTGAACTTCACAGCAAAGCAGGAAAGCTCAGGTCAGCAGGGGCCTCACGAGGTCTCTAGTTCCAGCTGCTGCTCAAGAAGGGTCAGCTACAAGGTGAGATCAGGTTGCTTAGGGTAACCTGAAAACTAATGACGGAGACTGGAAGAGTGCTCCTGGGCTTCCCACCCGATGCGGTTGCTTCGCCTCACCCAGGAGCAGGATTTGCCACTGCAAGCAGGTGTTAGCTTATTAACACCATGACAAGATGGAGTTTGAGGATTAAGTTGTGCTATCAGCTGTGCAAGACAGCAGGGAGAAAAATCATAAGCTGTGCCCACCTCTTTCCATGCATATTTACAAGAGAAGATGAAGAATAGTGGAATAAAAGAAGGACCATATACCTTTGTTTAGAGCCTAGATAGGGCAAAAGGGTGAAAGCACACTACCTATATTAAGTACAGCACACGTGGCAGTCTGATGTCAGCTCTCAGGAGGCCCTAGCTTTTAAGGAACCTTTTTTCATAGGTGACACCTAGCAGCAAAATCTCAACCCTATTCCCCCTTGCCACCCAAACTGGAATCCCAGTATGTTCCTCTGGAAAAAGGCATACGCTTTTCCAAATCTTAATTAAATTCTGATTAAGGAGTCCCTTCTTAAGGAGTTAAAAGTGAGTAGTCATAGGCAAAGGCCTCTAGATATGCAGAGCCTTTATATTTGAAAAGTGTGAATAGATTAGAGTCCTGGTAAATTTTGCTAGTGTTGGGCTGTGTCTGAACTAAGAACATGAAAGTTGTAGACCGTGTATGTGCACTGACTGGGTGAACGTCGTTTCATATCTATGCAGACTGTTCAGCCTCCTCACATAGACGTTACTGTACACATACTCACTTGTCTCTTCTTTCCAGTACATCCTAGTTGCAACAAACCCTATAAGCTAACCCACTGTCTTAGAAAGAAAATCTTACTATCAATAAAATTCACAGAAAGCATATTAAAAATGTAAAACTGCCTTTGAATCTGGCTTGACTTTAAGCCAATTAAAAAGAATCATCTGCCCACAAAAAGAGGAGTTTTTTTCATTTGCTTTTTTTTTTCCCTCCACAGGCATAAATTTCCTATATACAAAATTTCTGACTGCTTCATGCAGTGCACCTCATTGCAACTTTACTAAGTAAAACTAGAAGTGATTTTCATCTGTGCTCAGAAGACAGAGGATATCACCAATGTGAGTTCCTTATTTTGGTAAAAGGAGAATTTACTTTTCTCAGAATTACTGTGGAACTAGAATAGCAGTATTTCAGCCAATATTAAGAAAGCAGAGAGAGGGACAGAAGCAATGGATCTTCAAAAACTACGGAAGCCATTTGTTAATGCTATAACCAAAAGATACGTAAACACAATTTGACAGACAATACAACTACCGCCAGACTGTGACTTGTGGATGACAGCCAGAGCCAGACAACAGGCGCTCATGCAACAAACAAGCTGAATCAGCAGATTGGAGGCATCAGTTGGTTGTCAGTTGATCAGAGACAACTATTAGTCTTCCCACCCACTACCAAGAGCCAAATGGAGCTTCTTTTCTGGCTATTTTATTAATAATAAGCAGCTCCCCGTCCAGCTGTCTCACAACTACTGAAAGCAAAACCTGTTTCAAGTTCTGCCTTCTGCTGTTGTAGAACTGCTCAGCAGCCTTCGGGTTGTTGTGCTGCTGTAAATGAAAGCAGAATTTGGCCCCTGCGCTTATCTTTTCCTAGAAGGCCATTAGCCCTGAATTCTGTTGCTCTGTGACTATACATGACAAATTACTCATATACAGATTTAAGGTCTACATTGTAGAAATCTGAATACAGTAATTTAAACATTTTGCAAATAAAAAGGTTGGTTTAAGCTTCTGGACGTGATTATTTGCTGATACAAGAGGAAAGCCATTTCTCACTTGCTATACAGATGGACTTTCTAAGCAATTTTTTCTCCAAAACAACTAAACCACAGTCCTAGTCTTCTCCAGTATCACGTAAATTGTTCTTCTGGATTGCAAAGGAGGATGATAGAATATGAACGCTGTGTTTATGCACAAATGCAAACTTCCCATCGTTTGTCACCATGTTGCCCAAGGAAACGTAGTCACACAGCCCGTGCGTCTGGCTGCCTGCCTTACAACTGCAAAGGCACTGACTCTTAAAATTAACATCATAGTCCATATTCACCTTAAATAATCAAATAACTGTGAGCTCAACTCCACATGTGAATGTGCAGATACAGCACCCCGAGATGCAGAGTCAACACAGACACAGGGAATGAGCTGTTCTCGGTATCTAGCAATAGGGACTCAGCTGGGGAGTAACTCCGGTGGAAATCTGCTTCTCCTCTCTAGAGGAAACCTCACTTCTCTTACTAAATTTAGGCTCAGCAACTTCACAGTATTTTAAGACTACTTGCTAACAAAACACATGCCAGCAAGTGCCTTCTAATGACCAAGAAAATGGAAATAAAAACAAGAGGGTGAAGAAATAGAGTCTCAGGCAAGGAAGATTTAGGCTCTACATCTGGAAAAAAAAATCTACAGCAAAAGTAGTTAGGCTTTGGAACATAACGCCATGGAGAAGTGAAAGATTTTTAGGAATAGGTGAGACAAACATATGCCAGAAAACTTTTGGGACAAGTCGATGGAGCTTTGGGGCTGAAGGATGACCTCTTAAATTCTCTTCTACAATCCTATGATGATAAGTCACAACATAAAGATCTAATAAACAAAAATAAAAGGCAAGGAGTAACGGAGGTCACTTTGGATGGCAGCAAGACACCTCCCAAAGCAGCTCCAAAGAACAGCCAAAGTTTCCTCAGGAAGTGACAAAGACAAGAAACTTTGCCTCAGCCCTCAACCTGGCAATCTCTTCAGTGGATGCCACACTCAGTTATGTCAGGGCTTGGCACAGCAACTGCTCCTCCAGCCTTCAAAAAGAAAATGTCAGGAGCACATGGTATTCAGCAGTCACCAGCAGAATACAAAACCAGAGAGCTCTTCCCCGCTGGGCGCCCCACGGGCGTTTCAGCGCTAGGGGCAGGGACACGCTACTCCCGCTTTGCCCCTCTCAAAGCTCAGGCCCCACCGAACGGGAGCTGCACTTCATCTTGGTGCACAGATTTAGCTGCAGCTAAAACCTGCTCAGTACCAGAAGCAGGTGGCCTCTACACAGAGGCAACTGATGTAAGCAAGCAACAGAGTAAGACAGACACTGGAGGAACTTGGGGTGACAAGACAAGACATCCTGTTCTACCAGCCCACTAGCAAGCTGAATCACAGAATGCTTAAGGTTGGAAGGGACCTCTAGAGATCATCTAGTCCAACCCCCCTGCACACGCAGGGTCACCTACAGCATGTAGCTTAGGACTGTGTCCAAGCCGGTTTTGAAGATCTCCAGAGAAGGAGACTCCACAACCTCTCTGGGTAGCCTGTTCCAGTGCTCTGCCACCCTCACTGTCAAGAAATTTTTCCTTAAGTTTCTGTGGAACTTTTGCTGCTTCAGTTTGTTCTATCCCTGGCCACCACAGAAAAGAGGCCACCCTGATTCTCCTGCCTCCCTCCCTTTAGGTATTTATAGACACTGATCAGGTCTCCTCTCAGCCTTCTCTTCTCCAGGCTGAACAGGCCCAGCTCGCCCAGCCTTTCCTCATAGGGCAGGTGTTCCAGATCCCTGATCATCCTTGCAGCCTTGCGCTGGACTCCAGTAGATTCACAACCACCCCTCTTGAAGGGGCATCACCCTCCCACAGCCTTCATGAGTAACAACTCCTGAACTCATGAGTAACAACACAGCATGGCCAAAGCTTAGCTAGCTGACTCACTCATGCATCAGCCTGAGTTGCCCCCAAACTCCCCCCACTTATTTTCTTGCTAACACTTCCATAAGGCTTATAAACTTTAGGGGCATCCCCTTGCTGTGCATTACTCCAAGCTGCTTCAAATCATCACACCCTTGAAGGGGTTTTATGACTCAGTTGGACTCAATGATCTTGAAGGTCTCTTCCAACCATAATGATTCTATGATGCTCTTGAGGAAGAAAAAGTGAAATGAAGATGGCCAAATACTGGTTCTGATAGATCTGATAGTAGAGATTTGATAGTTCAGAACTGTGGGCCAGGTTCTCTCCTGCGCTACAGCATGACCTGGGCAACGCATGGGAGACATCCAACAGCCAATAACTTATTTTCCATCTCTACTATAATGGCCCCAGGCCATGTGCTGGCTCTTGAGTGCTGCACTAATTTACAGGAGCTGTTTTATGGGTTAGGAGAGAGGTGGCCACATGGAGCACAGCTCTGGTTCCCCCTTCCTCCTCACTCTCCCAACTAGGCTTTATGGAGCTGAGCAGGGCTCATAGATAAGCTGGCTTTGCCATTGTTAGGCCAGCTGCAAATTCTTCCCCACTAGGGAATTCTGAGCTGGCAGAAACAGCCAAATTCCAGGCCCTTTGCACAGCTGAGGGCTGTAGACTGTCAGGGGAGCCAATACAGAATGAAACCATGACACTCCTATCTGATCTAGAGGTGTAATCTCTACACTTGGTGAGGAGAGATACAGAGGTTAGAAATAGTTTTGGGGTTGCCATCTAACTTTTAAGCAGATCAGAAGATTAACGGTGGCACTTGTTCACACGGACAGGTACACAGTTGCCTTGCGCTGGAAAGCTGGAGCTCGCAAGAGGATTTTTCTATCACGGACCCTGTGGTTTTGCGAAAAGAGAATACCAGCCTCCATGGTAAGATGCCTGTGATGAGCAGTAGGTGGTTTTCCAGGATTATGCCCTATTAAAACTGAGGAAGGAACAACCCTTCACTAACTACTGAGCTGACACAGCCATAGATACCTTCCTAAGTGTTTCCACTGCCACCCTATCATTTTAAAGGATCTACAGAGTAATTGCATACTCCTGCTTTATGTGCTTCTCTTCCTGTCCTAAAACAAGTAAACAATTCCCCTGCAAAACCTCCAGGACTTTGTAATGTTACAAAACAGCAATAAATTATGGACAAGGGGAATGTCATTTCATAAGACACTTCATCTCTACAAAATTACAGGATTTTCTGCTTGGGCAAAAAATAAAAGAGCATCCACATACTCTACCACAGACGCCTCAGGTTTATTTAAACCACATTTATTTTGTCACTATGCCATTTTAAGAGCTAAAAGCAGGAATTCTTACAGAGAAAGGAGGAATGTTCATTGCCAAATACTTTGGGTTGAACTCTCCAGTGCCCTGGCACCATGTCCTGGCTCTCACTCCGAAGCAAAGCACCCAAACCTGCTGGGGTAAGGGCCAATACAGAGCACAGGGAACCCAGGCGTCTGTAGTTGGTTTTAAAGCTTTGAATCCACTTATACTCAGTGAGTGAGAATTCACCCTAGGACATCTTCATTCGCACAGCTTTTCTGAATCTTAATGGCAATACAGGTTAAAAGCTGTGTAACTTATGTCTAATAAGTTTGGTACACGTGTTTTTTTTTTAGAAAAACCAAAGGCCTGCCCTGCTAGTGAGTGTACCCAAGGCTCTGGCTTTGCACGGGGCTCTCCTCGCAGTGCTGATAGCCACCCCATGAGCGCATTTTGACGCGAACTTCCCTCTGTGCTGGGCACAGACGTGGCCAAACTGCAAAGCTAAGCACATTGCTGCTCCAGATGTTAAACGCACACACCATTACACCAAAAAAAAAAAAAGGACGAAAAAAGAAAAGAAGTAATGACCTCACAGAACCAAGCTTTAACAAAGCCAGGACAGCACAGTGGATCCTCTGGGAGGAGACAGGGGATCCTCTCTCCATACAACAAGTGGGGGCTGTTTTTATTTACTGATTTCTCCCTTGTCCATGTCCCACTACGCTGGCGTTAGGAGTTAAACCGGAGCACAAGTGACAGGAGCCTCCCGCAACGAGGGGGCTAAGGGAGAAAAAATAAGTAAATAAATAAATAAATAGATATTCCTCGGGGGCTCAGAGCGGGGGAAGAGCGGTGGGACAGGCCGCGGGTGCCCCGGCGCTGCCGCCTCCTCCTCCCCCGGCGACCCGAGCCCTTCTGCAAAAGTTCAAAAGCAACAAGAAAAGAAAAACAATCTTAAAAAAAAAAAAAAAACTTTCCCGTCCGCCCCCCCACCGGAGGCCGGCGCCGCCTGCCAAGTCTCGGCGCGGAG